>JAQGAU010001277.1:0-20137 GCA_034698045.1 Paramacrobiotus richtersi | reverse complement strand
GCGAAGAAACACCGCGGCGCTGGATACAAGAACGCGAAGGTTAGCGGAGTTACACAGTGCGGTGTGAAAATTAATATCTTTTTTTGTTCTAGAAAACCTAAATAAATTACAACGAATTAAAATTAATTAAAATAAATTAGAATAAATTAAATTAAGTCAGAATAAACTAGAATAAATGCGAATAAGTTAAAATAAGTTAAAATAAAGCAGAATAAATTAGAACAAACTAGAATAAATTAGTATAAATCACAACGATTCCGAATATAGAAAATTAATTCGTTTTTTTTTACTTACAGCATCGGAAGCGTGCTTCGCGTGCTTCGCGTGGAGGCGGCAAAGCTGAATCGGAGGATTATAAGGTGAGTACGGTTAATTTAAAAAAGTTGACAATAAAATTTCTTTTAAATTGAAATAAAAATTGAAATGAATAAGACTAAATCATCATGAATTAAAAAAAAACTAATCCAACTAAAAAATAAATTAAAATGAGACCACATTAGCCAAAAAATGTGTTAAAATAAATTAAAATAAGTTAAAATAAACTGAAATAAATTAAAATAAATTAAAATAAACTGAAATGAATTAAAATAAATTAAAATAAATTAGAAAAAATTAGAAAAAAATTAGGAAAAAGAATAGAAGTCACCAATGCGGTAATTTAATTACCGAGTTTTGCGGTTGCAGGCTAAACGCAGGGCCAGGAGGGGGGATCGCAGATGGCGCTGCCCTTATTGTTTGGACACGTTCAAGATTAAGGACAGCGTGACGACGCATATGCTCGGGAAGCGCGGAAGTGGCACTCAGCGAGCGTGTCCTTCGTTCCGCGAAACAGAGCGCGCCCGACATCTGCGGCAGCAAATGCCCAGGGATCCCATATGGATCGGTGGTGGACCTAAAGGTGGCGACGTGGCTGTGCCCTGGACGAACCCCTGCATTGCCCGCGGTGTGCACCTCTGGCCGACCGACGAAGCAGAGGCAGCGGAATTGTTAGCCGCGGAAGGGCACGACAATGCTGCAGTCGCCGACTCACCGCCAACTGATCAGTCGGGGGGCGCTGAAGTGTGTGGTGGACCGCAGTCCGTCAGTGTGGCTACGCAGACACCATGGCGCGTGGTCATTGTGGATGAGGTGTATGGGGGAGCGGAAGGGGACGCCTCGGGGGATGAGGAGCTGTTCAACGGGCTGCCGGGTGGGGACGAGGAGGAAGACGGGATGGGCGGACGGGATTGAGGACGCTAATTCATAGCATCAGTTGCTATTTTTTTTTGTATGTTTTATTGGTTAACAGAGATGCCGTACTAATATCTACATAAAACAATGCAATTATTAGTTTTTTTTGGACATTTTACTTTTACCATTTCATGCGTGTATAGAAACTGCCTTATTTTTGAAAGACTGTTGTTATTATAGTAATGTTATTGTTTCATTTTGTTTTATGAGGATTGTACTTCATGATTGTGTTCTCTTTTGTCATTTTGATGGTGTTTTTATTTTTTATCATGTATATATGTACATTTGTTCCATGTATAAATTGTATCATGTTACTACAGTTTCATTTTGCGTTTACGAGATAAGGGTGTGTATCATTTGCACTAAGCGCACAGACAGTCACTTGTCAAACGATTCATATTAAATTATTTGTACCAAATCAAATTAATAAATTATCAATTCATATTAAATCATTACGATAACGACATCCTGAAACAACTGTAAAAGATCACCGTTGCATCATGAGCATGCACATTGAGCAGTGTTCGCAAATGTGTTTATTTGGCTTGCACTTTAATTAGCAGTCGTGCGTGTTGGCAGCAGACAATTAGTTGTCATTTTAACACTTCATTGTCTTTTACTGAATTTCTTCTATTGAAGTTTGCTTGCTGTGTTAGAGCGTTTGCATAAAACTTGCAACATGTGGCGACATCGAAAACGTTTAGCTAAGCCAAAATCGAACCACAATCAGGCAGAGATTCGAATCACCCTTGTTTCCTGGCTGACTGGCTGTTTAGCTAAGTGCTGGTTCGATTATGTTGACTGGCTGGCTTGCTAGCTAAGAGTTGGTTCGATTATGTTGGGTGGCTGACTGGCTACACGCTCGTTCGATTAAGATGCCTGGCTGACTGGCCAGAATGTACATGCCTGATTGTTAGCCAGGCAACGTGACCACATAATCTGGCCATTCAATACAGCCGGTGGAATCGAACCGTATAAAAGCTGGAAACGTTTACACAATTCGAAACAGTTTTAACAGCTGAAGGTTTTCGTTTTGTTTCACATCAGCTTCGATTTTTTATTTAGTATGGAGTCTTACCTTTCACGTTTACGCAACGATGTCAAGGTCATCCACCTGGATGGTTTTCGCATTCGAGATTTAGCGCAAGTCCCACTGTCTCGCTTTACTAACTTGCACCATCTTTCCGCAATTGGCTGCGGTCTTAAGACCACTTCCGGCCTGCCGTCGCTTCCACTCCTTGTATGCTGTAACCTGAACGACAACCGCCTTGGAACGCAGCCTGACTACCTGCAAGGCCTCGTCGTTGCCTGTCCCAACCTGAAACGCCTGGACCTCGCCAATAACCTCATCAAAGGTGTCAATGACCTGAAACCATTAAAAAGTCTGCCGTTTCTCCACAAAGTAGACCTCTACCGCAACAATGTCCTCCGCACCAAAGAATGTCAGCTGAAAGTCGAGTTTCCTGGCATCACCCACTTCAAGGTGGATAACGACGTCGACAGTGACCCCGATATGAAATGTAAGTATCGCACCCATGACACCCATGACATTTTACAACTTAACCTACAGATTTCGTTAGATAAACGTTTTATTCGTTCTGTAGTATCCGATGACGATGACGACAGTGATGTGGACTTCGAAGACTCGGACAAAGAAAACCGAGGTAACAAATTTTTTTTTGCAAATCCGTTTCTAATGAATTTACTGGGAAGTGTGAAACCAGATGACTTGTAGGCATGTTCGCTATCATGAATAAAATAAAAAAATTCGTAAATAAGTTACGAATCGAGTACAATAAAACTCGCATTGACGTATTTTCATAATTAATAAAAAACATCGTAAATATTTGCGTCTTATATAAACGTTGTATTTATCTCACGTAAGCATTTCTGATTGCAGATCCGTAACTAATCACTGCCTGTTGGCTTGCAGATGGAACGTGGATCCTTTCCAGCGACGATTCCCTGTTGGATTTCTTGGACGATTAGTATTTGTTTTTTTTTCCATTTTTCGATGTGCCGCATGTTCGCTTGTATGTTGTTTTATTTAGACACAAGATAATATCATATTTTACTTCTAAGTTTCGCATTTTATGCAATTGTAAACTGGGTTATTTAGCATTTGCATGATCGATGCTGTGTCCAGGATTTTTTTCTAGCTTGACTAAGTGTTACGATCAAGAAAAAAACTAGCTGTGCGATTCTGTGTCGTAGCCAAAATTGATCTTCAGTTTTGTTCGTCGACATAAATCTTGCTACACTGAAAAATCGCGTGCATGATTTTTTTCGCACATTCGAATTTCACAGATTCACAGTTCAGTTTAAAACGCAGTGCATTTCGAACAGCTTCGTGTTCTGTTGCATACAACATGTGCACATACAGTACAGAGCCCGTAGAATCGAGTCGCGTACGTATGGTTCGATTATGACTTTCATTCACACAGTACTGTATTAGTACAAGCAGGATTCACAGACAGTACACGTATTCGATTTATGCGCTTCTAAAGCGGCTTGCATTGTTCGCTCCTGCATATAACTGTGGTGTGAGAGATGAGTTCGATTTTACTTTCAGCCGTTACATCGTTTTCATTTTCTCATTTCAAGCAGCCCAAACTTGTTCATTTTGGAGTTAGTAGTTTGCAGAAACGTTCTCAAAGAGTTTATTCATAACGGGAAATGGCTTTTGACATGGATTTTGACGACAACGTTGACTCGTTTTTGAAAGAGTTAGATACTGCTGGTGTTTTTGAGCACCTTGGAGCAGATAGATCAACTCCACAGATCGCTGCATCTAGCGATGCAGCTGACGAGCAGTTGGTTCCGATACTGGAAGAGTTGTTTGCTGAGAATGACGCTGAACAGCCTGTATCAATCCAGGAGCACTATGAGGTGCTACAATCTGGTGTCAGCGGCATGAATGTTGAGCTGACAGGGTCAAACGTTGTCCAACATCAGCAATTTATCGAACCAGGCTTGCCTATTCTTCAAATCTCGGACATCTCGACATTCGCTGGATGGTCTGTTGTTGGGTACAGTCAGGCGCCTGATCATGCAACTGCTTCAGGTGTTGGTCTTATTGCACCAGGCACCAGTAATTTGGAAGTTTACCCATCGGTTTCGAACGCTAACTACGCACACGGAGTTGGAGGACATGATACAAGTAGTGAATGGAATGCGACGGGTAAGTCAATTCGGCTTGTATCTTGATCCCCCCAGCTGTAACAGGGAAATGTTTATCGTAGTGCCGGCTGCGGTGTGGGGCATGTCAAATTTTACATGGTCGCCTGCCATCGGTGTTGCTGAGGAAATCCTGGGTGTCGGTACCGCACCGAATGCGCAGTCTGTGTCGGATCCGAACGGTGGTAGCAAGTTCTATGAAGGTACGGTGCCGCAGCTCTGCTAATCTTGTTCATGATATCAGAACAGTTTGTGTTTAGCGATCTCTCCTGGTTCCTCCCGACCATCATCCCCAGTAACCAAGAAACTAAAGATCAGTTCAATTGCTCAAAGAAAAAGTGTCAAAAAGCCGAAGAAAGCCAAAGTCGACCTTGGGAAGCCTATTTCCGAACTGCCGTCGCCATCTGTCAAACTTTTTCTTACGAAGGGCGGGAGCGGCGCGACTACACTTGTTGTGCGGGCGTGCGGATCGTCGGACATCAACACCGCTACTGCAGTTCCGTTGATCTTTTATCTCTTGTCCAACAAGGTGGAAGCCGACCTACGCAGTGCCAATCCCCAACCGTGGAGCAAGCATAAAGCAAGTATTCCCGACGATCAACGAATCACGATTAGCGCCAACCTGCATGGACATTTCGTTCAAGGCCGCAAACGCAAACCGGACGCTCTCGAGTTTCGATTTCAAGTGGTGGACCGTGTTACGACTTATCCCAGGGTTAGATGTACTGTCTTTACCAATTTTCGTGAAGGGGATTCGACGTTCCAAATGCAGTTGCTTCGTCACTTTGTGAATCCGAACAGCAGTGAATTGGGTATGTACTTTACGCTCAAATTTTGTGTTTTCTTTTCAAGGACTATTCTGTTAAACTGGTTGCTTGCTTACAAGCAGATAACGTACAAACAAACTGTCACACGTAGGTTTGTCGGCCGAATTTTGGGGAAAGTATCTGCATCGCCTGCAAAACGAAATTGACTGGTACAAGAACACACACCCGTCGAACGACTGGACTGGCTTAAAGGAGCTGTTTGACGTCATGCCAACCGGATCATTTTACGCCGCACTGTATGACGCAGAACTCTTGACGGAGCTGAACGCTGTGAATGTCAACGAAATGGAACATCTTAAAGAAAAGATTTTGGGCATGCCGTTTTTGCTGCTTCTGTTGCATGAGTGACGCTTCTGTCTGTCTTATGGTTGCATCAACATTTCATCGGTAATCGCGCTTTTGTTTATTTGTTAAGCCATTGATAATCTACACCATTGAGTGACACCCTTGACACTTACTTTTTTTACCAATGTTTAACACGTTGTTCAGCTAATATCGAGTTACTAAAACCCAGTTAGCATCAAATTACCGACTTCATTCAGATTAACTAATAAATTAAAAATTCGTGAGAACAGACTTGTTATTCCAAAACACTTGGCCATCCACAGCATTCATTCCACTGGTAATGTTGTACAGCGTTTTGTTCCAATGACCGCTCTGCATCGCTCGTCCCACGCTTTCTAAAACGAAAAGAAGGACAAACACAGCCGCAACTAGAAGTAAATACAAAAGGATCAAGGCGCCCTTTTCGAAGCGCTTGCACAGGATCTCTATAATAGGCATCATATGTTGGAGGTTAGACATGTTCTGCGTAGTGATACTTGATTCCTCCTTTAATATAACACAACTGAGAGGAAAATCGGACAGAGTAAGCCAAACAAAGGAAACCATGCATATTAACCAAGGAACACAGCCAGTCAATTTAGCCACTGAAAACAATAAACAACCATGTGTTCCGACAGCGCAGTCGCTGTAGCGATTCTCTTTAGTGGCGTCTGATTTGCTGCTGACCGTCCTGAAGGAGGATGAGAGTGTTTTTGCTGCCTTAATTGGGGTATTTAACGTTACTTTTCCGCACCTTGATCTTTTCTGGCACAGAAACGTAAGGGATGTCGTTGAGAATGTCTGGCGCACCTGGAGAGCAACACAAACACACTAAAGAAATGGTAAGCTCACAAGTACATCAAAATCAATATTGCGCTAAATAGTTTTATTAACAGGCAAAAGCGCCCCAGAATCCGGCAATGTACACCTACGAAGCCCGCCTCAGTTCGTTTAGTTTAAAAAAACCAAACGGTCTTTTTACACAGAGCGCTGAAGATCTTGCCGCAGCTGGTTTCTATTATACGTGGTCGAATCTAATCCACTGCTTTCAATGTGGCACCGGGATTGAAGATCTTCGACCCTTTGAAGATGTTGACGTGCATCATGCGCGGTACGCTCCAGGGTGTCCATTTCTGTTGAAACGCAAGGACAGCTATTTTATCAAGTATGTTGGGAAACTTCACCGGATGTGTATTGAGGCAGGAATTGCTTGGAATCGTCGAGGACCTAGGAACGGGCACATCTGTGGTTGTTGCGAAGAGCCCAGCACGCAGCCAGCGTTGAACATGAAGAACGAAGGCGACCGCTTAAAAACATTCACCGAGCGATGGCAATGGTACGCAGTGCACCCATTAAAACTAGCTGCGGCTGGGTTTTATTACTTTGGTGGTCTCGAAACGATGAAATGTGCTTATTGTGGACTTGAACTGAAATGTTGGGAGAACGGCGCAGACCCAGAAGAAGAGCATAGACGTCATCAACCGGACTGTAAAACGTTGTGTTGTTTGTATTAAAGTTGACGTTAGTTTGTTGTTACAGTTCAGTTTGATTTTGTTGATTATAATAACCAGCATTATTGTTTAGTAATTTCTTCGATTATGTATAGTAAATTAGACGAGCTTCCGCGCTTTCGCGCCCCGTTTGGAATGTGTGTCTGCGGGCCGACTATGTCTGGAAAAACACAATTCATCTTACGTCTGATTAAAAATGCGCACCAGTTAATTGACCCCTCTCCAGACCGCGTGGTATACTGTTACGGCGAGTGGCAGAAATCCTTTGCTACCATTGATGGAGTCAACTTCATCCAGGGGCTTGAGGACGTAACTGCAAACGAGTTCTTTGATCCCGACGTTAACACACTTCTTATTATTGACGACTTGGCGTCAGAGGTGTGCAACGATGCGCGGTGCTCTAATCTTTTCACGCGCGGCATTCATCATAAAAATGTATCTGTAATTTTACTTCTACAAAATCTTTACAAGCAGGGTAAGGCAATGCGTGACATCACCCTAAACAGCCAATACCTCGTGCTCTTCAAAAACGTGAGGGATATCCAGCAGATATCGCTGCTTGCTCGTCAAACAGGACTGCAACACCTAGTCGAAGCGTACAAGAAAATTACCTCGACTGCTTACGAACCATTAGTGCTTGATATGAGATCGTCATGCCCGGACTATTTAAGAGTGAGATCACACACTATGCCACATCAGGAAATGCGGATTTATGTTGATCGTCAAAAAAACGATTTCCCAAAACCATGTCAGAACGCGTGAAAGCCTTAGCGCCGTTCGTGATCACCCTGAAAGGACTGAAGCCCCGCCAACGGAAAACATTGGTTGCATATATGTCAAAACCCCAGTTAAAAGCACTGGAGGAAGTGGCTGTGAATATTGTGAAAAACAGTGTGCCGCTTTCATCTGGTGATTTGGAAAAGTGTAAACGGCATCGGAAAGCATTAAAGCTGTTAGCGTTGAAGCGATATCCACTGAAAAATAAACGAAAAATCCTTCAGCAAGGGGGTTTCATTGGTGCCATTTTACCGGTCATTGCTGGGGTCTTGACTTCAATTATCGGCAATGGATGAGTACTTTATTGTGCCAAGACGAGTAATGGATGAAAGACTGCATGAGAAGATTCAGGTCAACAAGGAGCCTCCAGAGGCGACAGCTGTGGTTAGCCTGGACGGCTTAATTGCAAAAACTTTACAACGTAAAGATATAAGCGAGTACGAAAAAGCGAGCAAGCTTTCGAGCATACTTGAGCGATTCTTAGCACTGAAACCGGTTGCACTTCCCGACGAGAATCCTGTGGAATTACCGAAAACGGCGACATTGCATCAAACAAGATTGGCACCAGAACCAGAAAGAAGATCAGAAGAAATTCCAATACCATCAAAGAGAAAGGCACCCGAAGATCGGCGTCCGGACTCTGTCCCTGGTAAACGCATTCGCAAATCGATTTTTTCAGAGAAAAAGAAACGAAAGAAAACTTATGAATTTACCCCTCGCAATGTGCGGAAGCGAAAGTCTATCTTCACGGAGATGAAGAAACGAAAGGATACTGCAGAGCTCGACAGCTCAACGGTGTCGGGCCCCAAGCAAAAATTGCAAAAAGGTGGCATCAAGTGGATTACAGTACCGTGATGGCCAGTCTTTTACCGTCCGTTCTTCGTCTTTGCCGAGTGTTTAAAATCAACTGTGTATCACACTGCTGCGTCAATGGAGTACCTGATGAAAAAATATCTAGATCCACGCCATCCCGGAAGTTTTGGAGGCGTAGAGCGATTCCGACAAGGGACCAAAGTCAACAGACAGACGGCTCAGGAAGCACTGGAGCAGATCGATGCGTACACTGTCACCAAGGAGAATCGGAAACGATTTCAACGCAATCAAATAGTAGTGACGAATCTACGACAACAGTACCAGGCTGATCTGGCTGATTTTGCCAAATACGCCGACGAAAACGATGGTATAAAGTACCTTTTGTTTGTTATTGACTGTTTCTCAAAAAAACTTTGTGTAATTCCTTTAAAAAATAAAACCGGAAAAGAAACGAAGATTGCCTTAGAAAGGGCATTCCGTGACCTTGGCGAACCAGCAAAGTTGCAGTACGATAAAGGAAAAGAAATTTTGAACAAGACGGTGAAGTTGTTTCTCAAGGAGCGGCACGTTGAATTCTTTACATCCGAGAATGAAGACGTGAAATGTGCAATGGCCGAACGTGTGATAAAAACCATCAAAATGCGAATTTTCCGATTATTTCGTTATCGGGTATCCACTCGGTACATCGACAAGTTAAATGATTTGGTCTTTTCGTACAATCATTCCAAACACCGCTCCCACGGCATGCGTCCAGTGGATGTCACGGAGGAAAACTCGCTACGTGTCTACAATAAGCTGCGTAAAATTATTGTCAAGAAAAACCCAAGGTACAAAGTAGGAGATGCCGTGCGTATCGCAATCAACAAAGGAAAAGTCGAAAAAGGCTACAGCTACCGATTTAAGGAGGAGGTGTTTACTATAACACAAGTTATCAAGCATCCTGTGCCTGTGTACCGTTTGAAAGATTACCAGGACAACCGATTAGCAGGCACATTTTACGAACAGGAGCTATCAGCTGTAGGCAACGTTTGCACAAAGGAACACACCATTGATTTTGTGGTGAAGCGTCGTGGAAGCAAGCTGTTGGTGCGCTGGTTAGGGTACGGTCCAGAGCACGATTCGTGGGTCGACGCAAAATGTATGAAGGAGCGCCTTTCTACATAACATTACCCAGCGACGTCAACTCTGAGAAAGATAACACACCATCGGACTGGGTTACCAAGTTAAAACATCCGATCACTTTGAAAGGAAAATGGGAAATGGCCCTTGTGGAGATGCAGTACATGAATTCTTTCCATACCTTACCAATTGAGCAAAAGATCAAGCTGGAAATTGTTCACTCATTCGAGTACAGCAAAGACGAGGCAGGTCAGTTGATTCAAACCGTTGTACCTACTAGTGTAGAGGATTATATCACTGTGCCACCTGGCAACTACAAGAACGCTGAACTACTGTTGGCAACAGTAAATAATTTGACACCCAGGATTGGTCGCTATACTGTGCACAAAGTTGACGACGCAGATGAAGCCATTCAAACTTATGATGATAAGACCGTTCTCAGCAACAACAAAGTGCTGCATCTGGAATTTTTGAGCCCTACCAATCACAAAGTGAAGTTGACCATTGGGAACCTGCGTGTTACCGTTTCGTTTCCACCATGCTCAATTACCTTGCAGAAAATGATGGGTTTTGATGTAAGTGAGTTCAAACCGGACGTTACAGATGAATTGGATTCTACCATACATGGACCGTTTCCATTTCCAAAATCAAGTCACGTCAAGTACCTGGGGTTCGTAAAGACCCCACCACCTCGTCCCCAGTCAACCACGTTCGTTTCCGAGCGGCCTGTCAATACTCTGCTTGGTAACCAAAGCCTGTACGTATACAGTGACGTTGCCGACTACAGTCTAATTGGCGACACCGCAGCGCAGTTTCTTAGAGCTGTACCTATTAGAGGAGAAGTGAATCAAGTAGTGGAAGCACGATTTGACATCCCCCACTACGTTCCTGTACTCCGACAGCATTTTGAAACCGTTCATCTTACGATTGCGAATGATCTTGGAGAAAACGCGAAATTCCAAACCGGAAAGTCGCTGATCAAATTACATTTCAGACCGCAGCGTCTTTACTAAGAATGCCCCTGGTAGCGTATGTTCCCGATCCACGCCGCTACGAAAGCGTGTTTGTCAATCAGACGGGCGGCAGCGCTCTGATTCGGTATCGCGGAACTCTACAGAACGGTTCCGGGTTCCCGCAGATCCTTAAAAATTTATTTGCAAAAATCTCGTCATTTGCCAAACCAATTATGCGCCGGGCGGCACCACATGCCAAAGCAGCCTTGGCAGCAGCTACTCCGCATTTGCAAGAAGCAGCAACAGGGGCTATTAAAGAAGTAGCGACTAAAGCAGGTGATGCTATTGGAAAACGGTTTGGTGTACAAGAAGGACAAGGTGTACGGAAGAAACGACGAACAACTCGACGGACTAAACGGATTACACGAATTCCGCCTACTGACATTCCGGACTACTTCTAACGATGGCGATGCTTATGATGGAACACTCAGAGCCTGCAATGCAACTTGAAAACCAGCTGTTTGCATTGCCAGCCACATTGACAGATAGGTGGCGAACAGAGCATGAAAAACTTAACCCAACAACCATCCTCACTGATAACGGAACAGCTGGAGATATCAACTTTTTCATTCCACCGAGCACCGCCGGTCTGCTAAGCTTAGGAGACATGATTCTGGAACTGGAAGTTGGAATCAAGGTCCGCAAAGGGTCCGGTGACTGGGACCTTGCCACGCTGATCGATGGAGTGGCTCCAGTCAACAACTTTCTGCACTCGTTATTTTCCTCGTGCCATGTAACAATGGCCAACCGCTTAATCTCTGATGCAGCAACGTTCTATCCTTATCGTGCATATCTGGAATCGCTTCTCTCGTACTCACCGGATGCTCAGACCAGCCAGTTAACATCTGCAGGGTACTATATGGATACACCGTCAAAAATGAACAATGAAGATCACAATCTTGGGGAAAGGAAGCGAGCGGGTTTGTTTCGTGCTGGGCAGTACGTTCAACTGTCAGGAAAACTTTTTTCCGACATCTTTGACCAAAGTAAGCCGCTCTGTACTGGGGTTCCGGTAAATATCCGACTTGTCGTCAGTCGGCCCGAATTTTCCTTACGTGTTTGGGATAAAGATTTGACGAAATCATTCAAGCCGTTCATTCGAAATGCTCGTCTATCAATTCGCCGCTATATTCCATCACCCGACTTTTTAACAGCCGTAAGTGCGGAGCTGCTGAAGAAGACCGTCAAATATCATATTGAGCGCGTGGTGATGCGTGTCTCGGACATTCCCCAAAGAACGCAGAGTACAGTAGTTAGCAACCTGCAGATCGGTCAAATTCCGAAAGTCGTTCTAATTGGATTCGTGGAAAGCGACGATTTCCACGGCACCGTAAAGGCTAATCCGTTCAACTTTCAACATTTCAACATTACTCAGATCAGTGTTGAAGTGGATGGACAAAGCTACCCGACTAAACCGTACATGGCAGATTTCGGAAATGCCATGGCTCTGGAGTGTTACGACGGTCTTCTAGATACTATTGGCTGTCGACCCAACCAGCATGGTTGCCTGCCGTTTGACCGTACGGAGTACATGAATGGCTACACTATCTTTGGCTTTGATTTGACGCCAGGCCACACTGGGCGCGGACCGCTAACTTTGGTAAAGCAAGGGAATTTAAGCGTGTCAGTTTCATTTGGAAAACCTGTGGAAAAAACCGTTATGATGGTGGCCATGTTAGTTTACGACAGCATTATTGAAATTAATCAGCACCGGCAGCTTATTGCTGACTTCTCAACATGAATACGGACGAAATTTCTAGCGCACTGTTTGGACATAATGCTACATCAGCATTGTTTCGTGGAGTGTTTCCCAGCGACCAAGTGCCGGAACACCTAGGACCGCACCCAGGAGCATGTGTTGTTAACGCTGATTCATCAGCGGAAGAAGGGTCACACTGGATTGCACTGTACCAAGATTGTGAAGGAGTAATGGAAGTTTTCGATTCCTATGGGCGCCCTTTGGAAACTTATTCTAAGCATTTTTCTAATATTATTACTACTAATCGTATCGTTTGCCAGTCTGAGCAGTTTCAGTCAGACTTTAGTACCACTTGCGGTCAGTATTGTTTGTTTTTCATACTACGTCGCGCACTTGGCGAAACTTATACTAACATTGTTCATTTGTTTACTGATAATCGAGCAAGCAACGACAAAATGGTTTGTCAATATGTTAACGCGTTTTTTAGCATCAAGACAACATTGGTGGACGGTGCACTTATCCGTCAGATATGTAAACGATTAATGCAATAAACAACCAAAAAACAACTTTCGGTGCATAGTTTAAATAAGCGTACAAAATAAGCAAATACAACACACGCACACTTACACACACACACAAAGAACGACACTAAAGCATTTTGAAGAACATTGCACGGAACTCTACACGATTAGCATCGAGATAACCTTTAACGTCCAGAGTGACAACCTGTAAGGCGTCCACTTTGTCGGCATCCAACAGCTCTCCTTCCACAAAGCGCTGATCCATAATGTGCTTCTCTGCCTTTGCCCACTCCTCGTCGGTGGCTTCGGCTGGCATCCCGGGTGGATGACTGTCCTCACGGAAACGCTTGATGATGACAGCAAACTCATCAGCTACAGTCTAAAGAAAAGTCAAACAAGTTATCATTATGCTATAGCTTTTTTTCACAGCAATGAACGCACTAATGGTACATATGCTCATGAATTCGTACAACTAGGATTTTATTCTCAATGCAAACTAGGAACTAACCTCCTTGAGCTGATTGTACATCAAACCTTCCTTTGGCGTTCCTGGAACCTGATGAGCCGCGTCCATCCGTACAATATCTTTCAGGAAAGTCATGTCCATGGTCAGCTCTCGCAATGCATCATACACTTTCTTACCGAATGAAACGCCAAGTCTGGTAGGGATTAGGTCATTGTTGCCGCGTACGAAGAAACGACGAATGGTTGCAACATTAGCACGGTTATACTTGCTCCACCCAAAATATAGTCCGTTGTCCAAGGCAAACAGTGGCGACAATTTACAGCTGTCAGAATAACCCATCGCACCAAACTCATCCAGGTCGGCTTTTCCCGTCAAGATCAACCCAGCCAATCTCATGAAGCCGGCCTTGCTGATAGTAACACACTTCTCCAGAGTTTGATTATAGGTTCCATCACTTTGTCGAAGCCATTCACCAACGACAACCACAGTAGATGACCCGCGCCACGTAACATACGCGTACCGATCAAACCCGATCTTGTAGACCGGCATACCGTCTTGGACGAATGTAAAGCGCGGATGTTTAGGTGGTTCATCCTCTTCTTGCTTGATCTTTTTGACCAGGTTCAGTTTAACCTCGTCCATGACGCGTTTCTTATTCACGATCTTCTTTACAAGCTTAACAGGGGTCGCGGGAGGTTGCTTGGTAGACGGCTGAGTCGAAACAAACTCGGGGATGAACTCCATGTTGATCAGTGTGTCAAAAAACGTAATCCACAAAAAAAAAAGCAAAAGTTCAAAAGTCAGCAATAACAAAAACAAAACAAAAATCTAAATGGCAACTGTCGACCGCTGTGTTTCTCTTCTCTCTTATATACTGTTGTTCAATCGCAGGCCAGTATGCTTGGTTGTTTTCGGTGGTTGCGTTGCCTGGCTGACTTGCCAGGCCAACTTGCATGCTTCCTTGACTGATCCTTTTAAGTGTCTAGATATCTTAACTGATTAGTCACATTAGTGTTGACTAAAATTGCTGGAATGGCTTATCGGTGTGTGCTTGACGCAGACTGGTTTGTCATTAACAAGGAAAAGTACCTTAAGCAGTTGGCGTTTTTCTGTATTGATAAAGGTGAACTGGGTACCTATACGTTCACTTTACCGAGAGCTGCAAGCCAGCACGCTAAACACTTGGAGAAGCAAGCGCGACATTCTCATGGTTTACTATGGCATACTCAAGGAGATTATCGTCATAACCAGGTCACCTGCGCTTTTGAAGAAATTTTTGCGTTGATTGGTCGCCCCTCAGAAACTTCATTCTATGCAAAAGGACTAGAAAAATGTCATCTGCTGGAACGATATGTTCCTGACGTAACGAACCTTGAAGATCTAGACTGTCCACCTTTTCGGATCCTCACTCCGCTACCGCAAACTACTCAACGGAAAGCTGTTATGTTCGGTCTGTGGTTGTACAAGGATGGTGCACATAACGAACATTGTGGCGACTGCAAATCTGAACTGCGTTCTCAATCTGTATGATGTCGAAAAACGCTTGCCATTGGCTCAATATCTGCCTCGTTCATTTTCCGGCCTGCTTATCCGAAGACTCGAACCACATAAAGCTCACTGTCAAATCTATTCCAATGGTAAAATCACAATCAACGGAGGTACTTCATTGGAAGAATCACTAGCTGCATTGGAATATTTTGCGCAGCGCCTTACGTGGGCCGGATACCAGTGCAAGACTTCCGACTATAAGATTGTGAATATTGTTGGCACACACGATTTTGATCAGTCGTTTGATTTGGATTATGTAAGCACTCTTTTGAATAGACCTTATTTCCCAGATAGGTTTCTGGGAATGTCCATCAGATTACCCAGTTGTACTGCTGTTTTGTTCGCCAGTGGTAAATGTAATTTTTTGGGTGTAAAGTCTGAGACTGATTTGCATCTAGCTTTGCTGGAAATGATATTTGTTTTGCCATTAAGAAAATGACGTTTCACTTTTTGTTCGCACCGATGCCACCATTGAGAACATTAAACCGACCTTTATCTCACAATAACTTATAACCATAAAGTAAAGTGTTCCACTGGTCATCCACAATGCGCCGTTTGTCATAAGTCATGCGTAAACGTTTGGACATGTCAACTTGTTTGAGGACAACAGACTTTTTTACACGCTGAATACGATTAGTATAGTTCACTTCAAGCACATCAACTTTCTTTTCTAGAATATCGAGCATACCATTAAAATTGAGGACCTCGCAACTTATCCCGTTTAAAGTAAACCCTTTAACTCGAACGACGCACTTCCCATCGTTTGTTCCGTATGCGTAAGTTTTTGCACCCAGGCTGACAAAGTCCGTTATGAACTGTCCAGGCTCCAACTCGTCAGTTAAATCGCCGAGAAATCTCCCCGTGCGAGGCACTTGCTGCCCAGGCCGATCAACAAAAATAATCGAATCTGTAAACAAATAAATTACACTCTATGATGCGTTGCCGGTATTCTACGCAGTCATACCTGTATCGAAATACAGAAGCCTGTCTTGTACTTGTTCCATGTACTGGTACAAATGTAGTCGTGCCCAACATGTGGTGAACCTTCAAAGCAAGAACGATAACTCTGCTCCCACTGGACTCGTTGCCTTTTGGTTTACTTACGCTGCTAATACAACGTTTGTGTGCGGGTTCTGCTCCACAAAGCCTTGCTCCTTCGTGTACGAGAGTTGAATCACTTCCTCTCCAAACATGTCCCAAGAATGTATGTGGTGTTCGCCAGATAACAACATTCTGAAAAACTCCTTCGGTTCCGTTATGTACATTGTGTTTGGTTTGTTATCCTGCATCCCGAGACGGCCCCAGAAACTGTAACAAATTTTTAATGCAATCCAAGTTACAAAAGGCACGTTCAAGTTACTACACCTGTTCAAACACAATTTGGAAAGAGCTCGCATTCCTGGATTATTTGCAATTTTATCCGCGTCCAGCTTGATGCCTTCTCTACCTTCGAACTCCGAAATGTACGCTTGCTTTTCGACATCTGTAACAACACCAGAAGGCCATCCGCTTGCTTCAGTCTTTATCTTTAAAAACTTGTCGATGTATTCGGCGAAAAGGCGATCCTGGTGCTCCTCAAAGTGCCAGACCTCGTAGATCTTTGAAACCTTGTAGCCACGGTCCACAGCGGCCGTAAGCTCGGGAGTACCTGCAGAAAAAAACTAGCTCATTGGTGTTACGTACACCTAGGAATGCAACGAATCGCTTACACCACGTCCCAGTCAATGCTCTTTGCTCATCCGTGTGCACGCACGGAGCGTTGTTGTACGTTTTCACACAGGCTGCACACAACGGGAATGAATCGTATCAGGTGCAGTACACTCGGGGCAGCCATGGTACCAACACCCATGAAATTCGTACACCTTTCCCGTTTGTGGACAGTAGCCATCCACAAAATAACCACCGACTTTAAACTCGAATCCTGAAGCACGTGTGCGAATCTCACAACTGTCTTCGAGCTCCATCCACTGAAGCCACTTTAGAGCCTTGACTGATTGGTTTCGGTTAAGGCTGTAGCCGCGTGGTGGGATTAAACCAATCTGATTCGGTTTCAGTAGATAGGTACGCCAGTAGATGTTACACAGACCAGCAATGGTTAGCGCTGACACGAAAGGACACAGTCCGCCACTAAGCTCAACAAAAAGGTTTCGGAACTGCAGGCAACATTTACGGAGGACAGTCACGTCGTTACGGCAATAGTTCACGAACTCTTTTCGGAAATCAAACTGATTCTCCTTTGCAGAGTTTTCCTCTGCATACCATTTATCGAAATCTGAACGATCATTTATTTTCATTGACTTGTATCCGTACTCTTCCTTTGAAGGAAACATGACGACCTTGTCCCAGTTTTCGGGTCGGTTGAAACGGTGTGGGAAGCACCCCTTGGAAGTATCCTCAATGCCAAACGTTGCCGGCCACTTTGCTAAACTTTGTGGGTTGTAATTGATACTGTCCCTGAATCGAATATTCAGCTTTGTCACATCCAGCTGCATTATTTTGCCCCCATTCATAATTATTTCAGGCACAATTCCGTTCTTCAACAGCCAATTGAGAATGAAATAACTGTCGAAAGCCTATTGAAAAAGATTTGCTATTTAGTGGAAGTTTGTATTTTTTCAAGAGAACTACAAAAATTACCTTTAAGTTATGGGCAATCATATAATGGTTGCGGTGGTCTTCGGTAAACAAAAACGAGCAAAGCTGATCAGTAATGTCACCCAGTGGTTCGTCTTCAGTCGGAAACACCCATTCTTCACCTTCATCATTTTGTACGACCTAACAAGCATGCGCGCAATATTTCACTTTTGTAATCGACAAATTAACCTTGTCACAAGGGATACATAAGTGTGGCATACGGAAACGCAAACGCTTAACTTAATATCTATCTCAGCATATCTTCACTCAAACGAACTTACCGCAAGATTTGGTCGAAGAATTCCGTCGTCTCCAACATAAGTCTCGAAATCAAAAAACAAGAACTGTGTATCCTTAAACTTTTGCTGTTGATGCAGGACAAGGTTCGGCTGAGGTTTCATATAACACCGATGAGTTCCAGACAAAAAATAAATGCTGCAGTGCTTGCAGTAGATTTCACCACACTCATGAGGGTTGACTGGGTTACGACGTACTAGGGAATACAAACATCTGCATTGCGAGCAAATCTTGAACATGCTACAAACATTTCGCGTCTGCTTTCGGCCCCGAGATTTGTTGGTCAAACCCTTATGCTCAGCGTAGCACGTCTGACCGTAGAACGATCGACCACAGTCACTGCATGGAACGAGTACTGACCGATCCATTGAACACTTGACACTAAGGCAACGATCACACTTTGCTGCGCACCTATGATCCTGACGATTGTTATAGCCCTTGTGGCACTTGTAACACCAGTAGCTGCGTCGGAAGAATGCCGGAAGCGATTTCAGAACATCAAAATGACCGTCGTGCAGCAGTAAGCAGATGCGCTTGTCTGAATGCGTTCCCGGATACACTACACAATTCGCGTGCTCCGTGCTGACGATCACAATCTGATATCCCGGCAAAGCTTTTTGAAAAGCTGGAACATCGGCAAGACAATAACCCCGAAACGGTAACGATGATTCGGTTATAAGCTGTTTGGCCTCCTTTAAAACCAAACGCTTTCCACGAACCAGTTTCTTCGTTTTCAGCGCGTCACCGTCCGCATGCGCTTTACCGATCACCAGTGCACGTGCCAGACAAATATCATCCGTGTTACGGACAACAATGACGGACTGCATACGTTCGAGCTTCCTCCGTAACAACTCGGGCACATCTTTATTGCACCGGCCTGAAGGGAACTCAGTATAATCGACCTGAACCTCAAAAGACTCGTCAATCGCAAAGTCTTCGTATGAATTTAGCACACGCCTGACTTCGTCCATCCATCGCATAACAGACAGCTGCGACCTTAACATCGGTGGAGTCCAAATCGGTCGTTTCAGCGTATGTGAGTCCACGCGGACACGGACCATTTCATTATCCTTGACACCAGATAGCACATGTTCAAGCACGTACTCCAGAACCAATAATATGATTGCAGGAGCATCAGAAACTGAGATGTTTTCAAGATTAGCCAACTTTATCTGATAACGTTTAAAATGCAGGTGATACTTTCCAGAACGTCGATGACCTTTGAATTCAATCTCAACATGATCTTTGATATCAAACAAACCGCCTGCACCGACTTGCGGTTCTTCATAGACCCAGTCGTCCATCTGCGCGATATCTGCTGCAGCTGCAAGATCTTCAGCTGACAACACTGGATCTTGATACACCCAATCGCTCATTGCAGCTATAGCCGCGGCGGCGGCAAGAGAATCAGGAGTTAACGCGTATTCCGTATCCATCATTAATCAGTTGACAACTAACACAAACAATACGTAGCTTGTTGAACTTACACCCGCTTAAGTACTTTTTTTTTCCTTCCATGGCCAACTTCCGTGGTCGTCTTCCTTGGCAACCGAGTTCGATTCGATTCATTTACCCGTCTGTGTCAATGGCTGTCACCATTGACACTTATGGTTAAATGCGAACAGCCAGGCAACCGGTTCGATTTTAACCTGCTATTTAAATTTCAAAAGCTGTGCATTTCTACGTAGCAGTTTCTCAAGAGAATGTCGTCATCGACTACTCCTTCGGAATTCAGAATCTTTAAAGGTCTAGATGTGCTCCGTTGTTTAAGTGAGCCACTGTAGCATAGTGGTTAATGCGCCGTACTAATGAGCAGTGCTGAGTTATGCGGATATCGCGAGTTCAAATCTCGCCAGTGGTAACTTTTTTTCTTAGTTTTACATATGGTTAAAATCGAACGGCCGGTCGCCAATGACACGGACGGTTCAATTCGAACAGCCAGTCAACCGGTTCGAAATTGACTGGCTGTTCGATTTTTAAAACTGTTCAGGTCTAGCCCGCCTAAAGGTCTACAAAAAATTTGTATTACCAGTACCCCCCGTCTGCTGCTGACGCCATTTCTCAGGGACGGACGTCGGTGGAAGTCTTGGCGCGTCGAAGTCCACAAGAGCCCAGGACGTGGTACCCAGGCCGACTGCTATACGGGGTCTTCGAATACCATGTGCGTTTTGGCCTAGTTGA
>JAQGAU010001276.1:0-20138 GCA_034698045.1 Paramacrobiotus richtersi | reverse complement strand
CAACGTGCGATAACAAGGATAACCAAAGTTCGACATTGTCCAGATCATACATAAAGACTAGCTGGTGAAACTACTACGCTACAGACGTTTTCGGATATTTATCACAAATAGGTGCCTCGACGAATATATAGCCTTGATAACGTGACACGTTATTAACATACACATTCTGCAGTATCGATATGATGAGCACACGACAGGTGCAAAAGAACTCTACTATATTAACTGAAATACATCGCACACCAGGATAGCAAGTTTAGCAACCTTGATGTAAAATAACATTTTTCAACGCCAAAGAGTTTAAAAATAAAGCGAGAGTAAAATATCTTTACACAATAATAACCGCGACCACGAAACGCATTTTTGCGTCGATAGAACCCGAACGAACAATTAACAAAAATGCTGATATAATTTTTTCATATTTTTCTTAAACTTGTTTATCCTATATTATTAACGTGGTTATAGGTGATACCGCTGATATCCGAGAACGCTCACTTATAACATCCAGAAGTTTACGTCTTAAATTACTCCTATAATTATAGTAAATTACTCACAAAGTTAGCTAGTATGAAGCTTGTAATTCACACATACAAAAGACGCATGACATAAAAAAGCGAATAACAAAACGCAGCTACAGTTAGCGAAACAAAGAGTAGTAATGTTCAGCACAAAATTTCGACAGAAGATTACAACTTACCAAGCACTGGAAGAATTTGGCACAGTATAGTTGCAGTGATGGATCCTTCCACCAGTGTGTAACAGTTTCTGCACGAATAACAAATTTAGAAGAACGTTACGTTTGCCGTTTGGATTCGTAAATGAAAGAACAAAGAGAATATTAATTAAAGAACAATACCTGAGAATTTGTATTCTGAGTTCCAGAGAGAAGAATCATTTTTCTGGTAGTTCCCAAAATCCTTATTTCCGCGCTTATCCGCAGAAATCGCAAATGCAGGAGTATGCTCAGTAACAGCATCGTTCTCTTCAGTTTCTTTTTCCAGGACGACAGTAATCTTGGACACAAAAGCGCCCTTTGACGGAAAATTGGTGTCCTTTGCTTCCACAGAAAGTAGACTTAAGCTTGAGTCTTCGAAGCTGGTGGAGATGGATTCCGACGCCATATTGCTTCACATTATTGTGTTCTGCTGCATTTGAGTTTCAAAAAAAGGATTTAACATGCATGTGACCAGAGACGGGCTGAACGTAGTATACGTAGCAGTCGCGTAAAACAGCTGATCGTCATCTCATTGGACTTGGCACCCTCCACTTTCAGGAGCTGGTGTGTAATCAGAATCATGACGAAGCTGTATTACTCGTTAATAATAGTCGTTATTAGTATCTGTTGGTGAATCCAGTTCAGATCGACTTCAGGAGAAAGTAAACTGACCGGGACTTTTTCTAGCTATAAATATACTGCACGAAGATCGCATAGGAAAGGGAATGGATGCATCATGCGCACAAACACAGATTTAATAAAGCTAATAAATAACAATAACTGGCGATATGTACAGGAAGCCATGCGCTCTGCACATGGCATTAATCGTAGGCAACAGTATACCGTACGTAGGTCCAAACCGTATTAAATTTCGTAAACCAAAAAACCGTGCGCGCACTTTCGACGTCAGTGTGTGTTCTCGGACGGTGTGCTCACTGAACTAGACGTACGGAGTATTTTCCATGTGCGCGTGGATAAACTTCGCTATACTGGATATTCGTTTATTACTGTACCATGGAATAATATTATGTACACACGCACAATCTATTCGTATTAATATATTCGTATTTATTAGAAACGAAACAAGATTCGGTACATAAGTTGCAAAGAGTGAGAGTGCAATGTAAAAATTAACCATATTATACGGCGGGGAACACAAAGCAGTCAGTCTACTCTACGTAGTCCTTATTGGAAATATCTAGAGACTAGGCTAATTTCGGTACCAGGAATATTACAGAACAAAATTGCCGGAAACATGTACTTTTTTAAAGGTCCACCAATAACTTTTACCGCAGATGAATTTCCATCCAAATGACAATTCCACCTATACGCAGTACGCAGTGAGTGACCCGGACTATCGCAAAGGCGCGGGAATGCTTTTTGTGACTTATGAATTTATGAAGAATGCTTGTTAGAATTTCGCATACATATTAAAGTTATCAGTTATGATACCTATTGTTTGCGCATATTTTGAAACAGCCCAACGCCCTGACTCAGCTGGCGGTCGTACGCTGGCGGCTGGGCGTGCGCAATCCGACAATCAACGTAGGCTTTTGCTCCGGCCCATCAACACTTCTCGATGTTATTTTTCTTGTGACCAGAAAAATTTTGTCACTTATGCACAACTACCATTTTCTGTATTCGTTCCCGTTCCTTGTATAATAACATCAAATGTTGAATGGGAATCCGTAGCATAACTACAACTTTACTGTAACCGATTACAGAACTGAGAAATCGAGCGTGCAGAGTTTTATTTGGTATCTATAGAACTCAGAACTGATTAGACCGCAAACGGCAAACCGGTTACAGTGGCCCGCTGTTTTTTCGTTCCTGGCATTACCTGAAGAGTGGCGGATTTTTCAATGGGATCGATGGAGAAGCTCGCTTTGCGGCTGCTGTGTCTTTCGTGCACAGCAATCTTTTCCGTGGACTTCGTGCGAAGTGATGAGTACGGGAACGGGAACCCTGTCATTTGTGGGGGATTCGTACAGTCAGACTTTCCGGTGGATTACAGTAAAATTGAGGTAAAAAGGCTGCCAGCAAAAATGTCTTTTAGTCTCTGCACGATGGCAGTAGTTCTGATGCAGAGGAATTTGATGATTATTCATCGTTGCTGTTTCGTCTGCCTGGCATAATATATAATCTGTAGCATGCGCGCACTGCTTGATATAGATGGTTCCTTCTGTAATTTAGGTTCGATTGCTTGATAAAGCAGGCAATCTGAAATACCAAGCTCCTTGCGCAGCTAATAACGGCAATTATGAGGTACCTGTTTTTGGTAAAAAAGGCGAATTCGTTCTCGCTGTGGCTGGACCGGAAGGATTGTCGTTTGGTAAGTAGTTAGCGAAATTCTGTGGATTAAGTTTTTATGTAATATTTTCAGCTTTAAGAATGAACTGAATAAATCCGTTCACAGATCTAGTTGGTGCTCGGTCAGGACACAAGATATTTAAATTAAATGTCCAAGCAGATTCCGTGGATAATAATGGTCGAGACTGTCAGATTTTATTGATTTCACAGCATATATGATCGTTTCAGATCCTGCAAAGATCACCGTAAATATCGACGGGACAACTGACCCGTGTTCGATGCAGCAGAACCTGAACTTCCGCTTTGTGGGGTATTCTTTGTTCGGGACAGTCAACAGCGTTAATAGTGCAAATGGACCCGCTGGAGTGACCATTACCGTTTTAACTCAATCAGGAAAAGAGGTGTTTTCAACAAGGACTTCGAATGGTGGAGGGTAATGAAATGTCGGCTTCGGTTAATATTTAAATTTGACGGATAAGCTTCGACGATTCAAGCTATTTTCTAGATTTGCTGTTCCGAGCCTTCTGCCAGGAGTCTATACGATTAAAGCCAGTCATCCTGTATTTGTGCTGCATAAATCGGAAGTTACGGCCACATTGAAAGATTCGACACTCAAGCTGCCACAGAATTCGTTAACTGTGCGCGGTTATCCTCTGAAAGGATCGGTTAAAAGCAGTGGTGAACCGGTTGCTGGAGTAAAATTCTTACTCTATTCGAAAGCCGTTCGCGTTGAGGTAATAATATGTGCATCGATTTTACCAGAAGAAAACCTGAAGATTTGGGTTCGCATTTGGCTGGTTTCAGTGTTTGGCATCAGCGAATCAGCGTCTTTCGCATAAGCTGTATTTAAATTCTGTACCTTTGAACAACTCACTGTACAAAATTTAATGCAGTAGTAGGTAACTTATGTTCTTATAGGATATCGATGGCTGTGATAAGGTAATGATCAGTGACTTGCCGAAAGATCATCCACAGTATGGCAAGCAACTGTGTGGAGTAAAGTCTGATAAATCTGGAGAATTTATATTTCCTTCCCTCGTACCTGGCATATACAGCATTCTCCCCACTTATAAAGGAGGCGACACCAAGTATGATATTGAACCATCCCAAGTGGAAGTGGAACTGGGACAAGACATAGTGATAATAAACGAGCCGTTCGAAATCAAGGGCTTCACTGCATCCGGAAGTGTTTTCACTTCACCCAAAGGCTCCGGAGTTCCCAGCGCAGAGATTTATTTAAATGGTACTCTTGTAGCCAAGACGGATACGAAAGGAATCTATCGGTTAGAGAAAACCATCACGGGTTGGTATAAAATTGAAGTGAAGAAAAGTCACTACGATTTTCCAACTGTCTACGTCAAAATCACCCCAACAAATCCGAAAGTGGCCATGATTGTCGCCCGCGGAATGAGTGTGTGCGGTCAGATCAAGACCCTACGTCCGGTAAATCGCATCCTGACATTCGAGGCCGTGGAGACGGCCACCGAAATTTCGCGGGATACTGTCATCCGGGATGACCAGTTTTGCACCATCCTGGAGGCCGGAGAATATAAAGTATCGATCTTCGACGCTCCGCAGGATAAAAGTCAAAAACTGGTCTTTTCTCCAGCAGAAAAAATCATCAAATTAACCGATTATCCGATAACCGACCTGCTGTTTTCTCAAGTTCTGGGAACTGTGTCTGGAACGGTACACTGCCTGAGTGCCTGTCCAGCTGATTTAAAAGTCGCTCTTTTAGCCAGCAATGGGGAAGCATTCGCGTCCGTCGATAAGGATGGCAAGTTCACATTCGCCAGCGTTGATTTGGGGACACATTTGGTGAAGATTGTTGAGCCGTCGAAACGGTATTGTTGGGACTTGATTCAGAAAACCATTGAACTGACTGTGAACAAGCACGCAGCCACTGTTGGTTTCCGGCAAACAGGGTTTTTATTCGAAATTTGGAGCAGTCATCCTACAGGTGTTACGTATACTCTGAAAGGGAAAGCCATACGAAAGGAAGACAACCTGAAAGCGGGATTTGCAGAGCTGTGCTTGCCTGATGCTGGTACGTTAAAGTCTTACACATGACACGGTAAAATGTTTCGGTATATGTACGCGTGCTTTTCACGCCGCTGTGATGCGTCTGAATTACTGTCGGTTGATATGAAAGCATTTTCCTGTAATTACTATAAGAACAAGGGCTTGTCTTAAATGTCAATCAGACGTTCATTCCTACTTGACAAAACATTGCTCAGTCTGTCGGTTTCGTTGCAGGCGAGTATGATGTTGAGCCCAAATCGTGCCACAAATTCGAGCAAGACTCCTATGTTTTTAACACGGAATCGCCAGTGCGCTTGAGCTTACATGCCACTGGCCACCTTACCAATATCTCTGTGAATACGGACGACGATAAAAGTCAGTTTAAAGTGCGTGTAAAGTAAGTTCGGCAAAATTATTTCTATGCAAAATTCAGTTTAGAATACCGTGGAATTTACGGCATTCTCAAACAGAAAAACGTCGGACGGATCATCTTCGATTTTCACGCCTTCTGCTTCGCCTAAGTTAATTAGCCCAGAGACATTTCAGTACAGCTTTTTGGAATATTTCCCTGCAGAAGAAGATCTGGTGCTGTATCCTTCGTCCGATACTCTACTCTTTAAACCCAACCAGATAGAGCTGACTGTAACAGGTAACCAACATCGAACATGCATAAACCATTAACAGAACGTTGATTTGAAATAACATATGGTTTGCGTAGTGGTGCTAATTTTGAAATTTTGCAGATCAGTGCGAAAAGAACTTGGTAGTATTCAGTGGAAACAAAGGTGTCCTGATCACCGGAAGTACAGTTCCAGCTGTTGCTGATGTGGATATCACTATCACAACGGAAACCGATGTTCTCCGAGGAAAAACGGACGATAGCGGGCGATACAGGTATTTCGGAATTCAGTGATCAGAGCAATTCGATAATAATAGACCTCGCCAGTATATTGCAAGCGTACAGATCTTATACTTTTTTAGACTGGTTAGAACTTAACGGTAGGTAGGCAGCATTAATTTTCGCCCGAAAATTGCTCTGTGATGCGACAAGAGTTTTCTGACTATTTATTTCCGATACTTAGTGTTATTATTGTCACCAGTTTTCATGGTATTCCATTATGTTTTTTTGACGTAAGTAGAAATGATTGTATCGAATTTGACAGTCTCGGGCCAGTGCCGCGTTCAGCATTGCAAAGCATTTCCGCGGAAAAGCGTGGATTTGAATTTGAATGGACGCCAGGTTCTCACGATTTGAAAGCCATTAAGCTGTCTGAAATCCGAGTGCAGACGACCGATGCTAATGGAAAACCTGTTTCCGGTGTGCTGGTTTCGATCAGTAACTCTGCCGGATCACGGTAAGAAAAATGCACTTCAGAATAGCTAGATGTAGTATGAGTTTCATTAGTAGTTGAACCCACAGTTTCAACGGCTTCAAGTACAAAAACACGTTTTTTTCAGGTTCAGTAATTTCACCGACCAGACGGGCATTGTTTCTTTTATAAACATTGGATTGGGCGAGTATCTCATCCGACCTATGGTTAAAGAATTCCGATTCGAACCGGCATCGAAGTCTGTGACACTGACCGAAGGGCAGACGGCATCGGTAGAATGGAGTGGTACTCGCGTAGCCTACAGTGCATTTGGCATGGTGACATCGTTAGGTGGAGAACCGGAACTAGGAATCACAATGGAGGCTGTCAGTCGTGAACCATGCCCGCAGATGCAGGAAGAAGCCTTGACCGGCAGCAATGGACATTTTAGAATTTCTGGCCTAAAAGTAATTTTTTTGGCTCAAGCTTGAATGTGTCAGTGTACAAATTTCCCGATGTTGGTTTATTACAGGCCGGCTGTGACTATGAGGTTAGGCCAAAGGAAGGTGAACTGGAGAGAATGGATATTAAATGGACTGCTCCAGCGAATAAAGTGATTCATATGGGCTCGGATGATACTCACGGGCTGACTTTCCGTGCTCTGCGTGGATTTAACGAAGCCGAATTCACTGGTCGTCTTGACGCAACGAAAGAATTCCTTAATCAGCTCAAGGTTGGTACCTTAGTTCCCGGATTTGCTACTCGTATACTGACACCACTAGGACTTTAAATCCATTTGAAGCGGAAATCGGTGTAACAGTAAAAGCTGATAAATAAGCTGCTAACGAAAGCAGAACTTTGTTGAACTTGCGGTTTCAGGTGGGTGCGTTTTTTTGAAGCTAGTAGATGGAATTATGCTAGCAGGTTGTGTATTCTGCAACACACATCTGACTGTGAGGAACAGTACTTATTTCTACCGTAGTTCATATGATTTGTGATCAGCAGTTCTGAGTAAATGTGATAATTATTGATCCCGGTTAGGTTTGCCTGTATCGAGCGGACAGATCGGACGAATCCATCCAGTGCGTTTCATTCATGATAAGTCCCCTGTTCCAGTTTAATCCTGTCCCGCTGGACAATCGCAGCTACATTATCCGAGCAGAATCCAGTCTATCGCAAAAGGAATATATAACCAGCAGTCCTGAACTCCATGTGAAAGCCAACTCAACATTCCGTCATTTTGTTCTCTCATTCACAGCCAGGCGGCGGCTGTCCGAACCCGAAATTACTCCGGCAACAATATGGATTGTTCCATTAATTATCCTTGGCACAGTTGTATATTTTAATCGAAATAATATAATCCCTGCTTCCGAAAAACTTTTAAGTATGGTCAGCAAGTCAGCATCGAAATCCTCATCCAGCAAGGACAGGAAAAAGCCCCAGAGGTCAACCTCGCCGTTGCCGCAAGGAGCTGGCGACGGATCGTTTGACGATTATCTAACGGGTGGTGGGCCGACCGGTGCCAAAAAGCGCGCCAAACCGATAAAATCGTGATAAATTTTTAAGTTGTTTTAGTTTCTTTTGTTTGTTTTTATTTGATTTCACACTGTACAATTTTAGTAACTTGCAACAACCACAACAAATATAAAAGTATCACAGATGAACATCACAACTTTCTTAGCTGTTTCATATTGACATTTCTCTGACGGTACCGTCTGCTGGACGGTAGCTTGTGAGAATAACAACGCGATCGGCAGGCGAATGAAGCTGCAGTGATGTCGTTTCTTCCGGTCTGGTTTCCTCATCGAACCGCGTGGATGGCTCCTGTGCGGAGTAGGTAACCAATCCGGTGACCACAAGAGCGAATCCAATAAAATAAATATAATGGAACTGCAGTGAAATTTTCCTGTGATTTTTTGTCATTTTGATCCGCCTGCCTATTGTACGGTATTTCATTTATCATCTGAACAGAAGCATTTTTACTGCAAGCTCAGAAACGTTGCCAAAAAATGTCGGCGATCTCACATTTTCTCAGTAAATCTCACCGTGTAAGATAACAAGGTCAATCCAATAATAAGTGCGTAAAAATCCGCAGAAAGAATGGACATGTTGAAGACAGTTGCTCCACTCCGCCGCATTAAAAAGGGCACTAAGGAATACAGGCCAAACAAGCAGCCCGCGAACGCGATAAGACACACCACTGAAAAACATGCGAAATTAGCACAGAAAATTACAGCTTCACCTGCAAAAAATCCTACGGTAGAATCAAACTCACCAGTTTCCCAGTCTCGCCAGTTGATGGACTGGACTTCATGCCGTTCCAGAATGACCCTGAAAACATTCAAACGCTGCCGGAACGAAAGAAGCGAACAATTCCAGACAATTCTTACAACTGTATGCCGTTAACGGCACTTCCAAATATTCCCAGCATGGATAAAAATTCAAGACGAGAATACTTTTTGACTATGTACTCCTCAGACACATTGGACATGGCATAGAGTATCGATCCGCCAAACACCATCAAATCTCCTATCAGCCTATTCTGCCCTGCAGAAAACAGTCCATTTACAGTAAAGTACCGATGAACAATACTAATACATTATGATTTCCGAATTCATTAATGTTAAAGCGCAGATTTATTATTTCTCCTTTGATGGGTATATGTTTCGTATAATATATCGAGATTATACGAAAACATTTGCCCCCGGAAAACTTTAAACACTAAAACGTAAAACACTAAAACCAGTCATTTACCATCGCCCTCCGCTTCTTTGGTGAATAAATCACCCAAGACCATGCAGACTGCTCCACCAACACACAACAGCACTCCAATATAGTGGGAGCAATGAAATCG
Source organism: Paramacrobiotus richtersi (assembly GCA_034698045.1). Taxonomy (NCBI): domain Eukaryota; kingdom Metazoa; phylum Tardigrada; class Eutardigrada; order Parachela; family Macrobiotidae; genus Paramacrobiotus; species Paramacrobiotus richtersi. The sequence continues at coordinate 10,930 of JAQGAU010001276.1, read as the reverse complement.
ATAGCGTAGGATCAGACAGGACAAAATTAAAACGACCGGAATAACGGAGCAATCCAACAGCTGTATAAAAAACGCATTGTATAATTATAATATAAAGCTGCACCTGAACCCGCATACTGCACAAACCTGCACACTCGTCAAAGTCGTATACTGGTACGCTTTCACCATTAAGTAATTGGCTTCCACATCAATTACGGCCAGGAACAGATACTTCCACCATCTCCGCTTAATCGCTTCTCCTAAGCCTTTTTCTTCCTTAGGTTGGCATCCAAATGCAATCGAGTAAACAGCGCCGATGAGCACGTAATTCAGGAAACTCTGAGCTGGAAGAAAAATGTAAACAATTCAGAAAAATAATCCGCAAAAATGCCTACAGTAACAAAAATTGCACGGTTCAAACGTCTGTGTTCAAAGTTAATTTTTTTTTCTATTGCAATGGTCGAAACCAAAAAAGAAATCCACAATATCGTACGATATGTACCTGTAGGACAATTAACATTCTTTTTAGTAGCGAGCCAGTTGCTGGTGACTGCGGTACCGCAGACCAGCACGGAGCATATCTGTCCCAGAACGAAGGAGATCCACAGCGTTCTATAGGTACAGCAAACAATAAATTTCACGAATTCTGCACCAGAAGCAGTGCCCGTACGGCCGTACCGAGATTTGAGCTTCTGTATCACCTGGCGAACCTGAGAAAAAGATGCCATTTTAGCCGGCTGTGTCGCCGCGTCCATGTCGCTCTAGGTCACACGCAACAAAAACAAATATTACAAACTGACACCCATAATCAGATTAACAAAGCATATATTAAATAATCATATTTGTGGACCGAAAAACGTCGAGGATACTGAAAATTCGGCAATCCGAACGCTTGTTTTTTCTAGTAAAGAAAGCTATGAAACATTGAAACGCAATGACGGCAATGTGTTGCGAAATCAAAAATGGTAAACATATCCGTTGTATTTGTCAACAAACAGCAGTCGAAGGGCGGCTGCGGGCGAAATAAAGGAACAGGCTTTCGCCCCCCTTGTGGAGTTGCAATTCATGATCAGCTTGTGAAAAATTGGTTTTGCGTCTGGACGAAATATCTGTTTCTTTCGTGAGAGCCAAGGGAGCCTTGTGTTTTCATCCCGGACAATATCAGAGTTGTGTCGATTCGTAATGGTTTACCTACCATTCGCCGTCATTATTCTATAGTACAGCTGTTTTTGGTAAGTCAACAAAGTGTCAGACTTGTTTGCTTCAGGTTCAGCTCAGTCGTAAAATTATTAATGCTGGATGCGTCCAATGTTTTACGTCCTGAGAAGCTGCAGCTGTTGTCAGTCTCAGCTGATTTTGGACATTCTTTTACTTACCTGTCACTTTATGCTTGCTGTTTCTGTCAGTTACGCTCGTACAGCGTTGAGTTCTTCCTCGTCGAGCAATGAGTCTTTATAAACGTTTTCTTTCCCTCTGTCAAACGTGGCCGGTTGATCCAACTAAAGCGGGTCGGGATCTCGGGGCCCACATCCGACAAAGAGTTGGGGAATATTTCCGTTTGGGGGACGCATCTCCGATTGCTGATCGTGCAATCTGTGATGCTTATTACGAGAGTCTGCGGCGAATTGCTACGAATTATCACGGCAATAAATTCCACCGGGTACGCAAAACCGGTGCCATGGCCATATCTCAGGAACGGTGTTCTATGATTGTTTCCAACCAGATGTTGGACCTGGCGAATCGCAAGCAGCCGTCTCGTCTCAGCATCCTCAAGGATAAGCTCCTTCGAAAAGATCTTCCGGAGATGCCTGATAAAGAACTGCCGAAATCATGAACGGGATGGGTTTTACCAAAACGCAGAAAATGGTGTGCTGTGATCTTGTCTTTTTTTTGCCGTCAGTTGTAGAATTCAGGGTGGTACATTTTGTAACGTACGACTTTTTTGTCTTGTTGGAATGCAAATAGCGATGCCAGTTCAGTAAATAGCAGACCTGGGCCTAGTAACTGTAGGCACCTGTTTTAAATTGTACAGAAGCTTCAGCAAACAATAAACTCTATGCCAAGATCGCAACGATTTGCATTACCTGTATAATTATTATACAAAATCAGAATGCCGAAAAATACAAATATATTAAGCACGTTCGTTTGTTACTTACATTTTACAATTAGCCAAAGTACATAATTTTATAGTATTTATTAGATCTAATCGCAAAATTTATATACAGCGTAACATAAAATACTACAATAATAATGATATCAAAGTACTGTATGGTATAACTGCAGACATACCGGTTCACTGAAGTCCATGCGACTCGGTGGACAATGCATTCCATACATTTTCATGCATAGAATATACCGTAGAAATACGTTGTATAAAGATCATTCAATCTCGCTTTTAGAAAATAATTTCCTTGGCAAATTAAAGACGTGTACGATTTGTCGCCGGTACTGCGCACGTACGAATATATGTGGACGAAATCAGATAACACAGGCTAGCTCACCTGATGTTTCGCTACAGTTGGCATTTTTCACATGCATAGGGCTTAGTTAGTAATATTTAACCAATCTTAAGGAATATAGTTTCAGTTTCACCGGAGAACTCATAAAAGAAAATGGATATTCCGGGGAATCGGTCAGTGGAAAAGGTCACTCAACATGCATTCCAGTACTCATTCGGAGGCCCGCTTGGTGTGGCCGGAATCATAGTTCTTCTACCTGTCCTCGTCTTGTTCTTGATTACTTGCATCATGGTAGGAAGACTGAATGAAGGCACTTAAAATCACGACGAAATTTTCGTTTTAACGGTGTTCCGATTTTGCAGCCGGACGCATTCAGTGATAATGTCCAAAACATTTTCAATTGGCACACGCTTCTGTGGATTTTGGGATGGTTCGCATTTCAAGCGGTTTTGTACTTCTTTCCATGTGGGAAAATTGTAGAGGGACTTCCGCTTAAAACAGGCAAAAGACTCAAATATCGGTGCAACGGTAAGCATGAAATATGTTATGAATTTTCAGTGCTTGAGACCTAAAACCCTGTTTATAGAGTTATATTGTTAACAACTTGTGGACACGAAATATAAACTTACGTATATAAAGACTGAAGCCTCCGGCTTGTAAGGTGCTTTTTGTTTGCTTGTAGCTTTTATTGTATTTATTTTCACCATTTCCGGCGTGATAATTGCGGTTTGGAGATACTCTTTTCCGCTCCATGAAATTTTCGGCAACATATTGCCACTATACGTGTCCACATTGATTTGCGTTGGATTGCTTTCTGTTTATTTATACCGACGATCTTTCGGCAAGCCAGACCATGAATTATCCGTACACGGAACATCAGGTGAAAATCAGTTTGACAGAGTGAATTAAAGTGTAACAACGGCGACGGTATTTGTTGCAGGAAATGCGGTGTATGACTTTTTTATGGGAAGAGAACTAAATCCCCGAACGGGATTCTTTGACTGGAAATTTATCTGTGAACTGCGACCCGGTCTTATGGGGTGGGTATGTATTGTAGCATCACTTCACTCTCAGCTAGAGTTAAAAATTTTTCTTTGATTTGGGAACGTTCAGCTAGGGATACAGATACATGAAACAAAAACTGAAAAAGCCGAAAAGCAAAACTATTTCGAAAACGATGTAATTATTAAATTATTTTGGTATCTCACTTTATTCATCATATTATTTGCATAATTTTGTATTTTGGCTGAAGGTCATCCTGGATCTCAGTATGCTTGCATGGGAATACAAAAATGCTGGATCGGTATCTCTGGCGCCGGTTATCCTGACAATATATCATGCTTGGTATGTTGCTGATGCTTTATGGTTTGAGGTACGGTAAAAACGGTTTTTTTGGTACTTGACATTGTTTTGCCTGCTAATGCTAGATGGTTATAATTTTTAGTCTGCAGTTTTGTCGACTAAGGACATAATTGAAGAAGGTTTCGGGTTTATGCTCGCGTTTGGCGATTTAGCATGGGTGCCGTTCCTGTATTCCAGCCAGACGCAGTATCTTGTCCGTCTGCGTCCTCAAGCATCTTTATGGCTGATTTTGTTGTCGCTCGTTTTTCACGGTACAAATCTGCGTTGCGCCTTTGTGAAGCAGGCAGAAGAATTTTTTGTTATATCGTTTCAGTTATGGGATACCGCATCTTCCGAGAAAGTAATCTACAGAAAAATATTTTTCGAAGTGATCCCAAGGATTCGCGCTTACAAGGTACGTACGCCGAAACTTGCCGGCTAATATCTTTTCGCGATTTGTAGCTACGAACCCGCTCACAAACGATTTACAGATGACAGTTTACGGCACATGTGAACCTAATCAGCTTTGTAAATAGCGGCTAGCAATTTTTAAGAAGTTGGTCTGCATATCAGTTTTGGCTAAATTATAATGCGGTTGAGAGTGAAATTTGGGTTTAGATTTATATTTGAAAAAATAACATGTTCATCCCATCTAAAATCATAATGTTTTGACTACATTAGTGTTACATACAGGATTCAGAACAATACCCACTTCCGTGCCTGGAAAAGACTTATTATGCGGTGGTTGGTGGTGTTTCGTGCGGCACCCGAATTATCTAGGAGACCTGCTGATGACGATTAGCTGGACTTTGATCTGCGGTACGTTTCGTTCTGGATTAAACCCCCTGTGCCATAGATAACGTTCTGTTATCATACTAAATTAGGTGCCCTGTAATTTCAGGATTTGGTAGTTTGTATCCTTTTATTTACTGCATATACATGTTTACCCTTTTGATACATCGAGAAATCCGCGATGAGCAAGTGTGCCGGCAGAAGTACGGAGATGCCTGGAATCAATACTGCTCGAAAGTCCCCTGGAGAATTTTTCCTTTAGTATTTTAAAGCCTGTAATTTGGGGAATCTGGCTATACAGTGCATGTTCTAAAGTGAAAAATGTTATTTATAAGCAGAGTTTGATATCCGTATGAACACGCCGGTTTCTTTCTGTTAAATGTTCTTACAACCGTAATGATAATAGTTTATCATCTGTGCTACATTGTCTGGACCACAGTCAGCTATTGCACAGCACAACTTCTTAGAGCACTCTTTACAGTCAGTTTTACACAATCAAAGTATGATAATGAAATATAATTGCCGCTGATCCAGCTCATGATCCTCATCGATATCTGGTCCAACTTTTCGGGAATGGTTAGTGGATTACTAATTTAGTGCATAGTGGTTAGTGCGCAACGCGCTAATCGGGAGTCACTACAGAAAAGAACAGAATTATTTTTATATTGACAAGAAATTAACCGATATTTGATATAAGCTATTGGACGATCTGTTGAAGTTGCATCGAGAATAAAACCATGGCATGCCGCTTTACCTGGTCTTCAACCCAGTTCTTTACGACGCGTTCCATGATCAGCTGTCCTCGAGGATAAACTAGGTCATTTTGTTGGGGTGGTAACAATGCCAAATAAACCTAAAATACTGTAGCGTGGAAACTTACAGTAAAAAAATAGCAAGGGACATTTTCAGTAAAAGCTTATCCAAACTGACAAATACCGGTGAATCGGCTCCTTGCTCAATGGTTCTAAAACCTTGGTTATGGGTCAAATCGGTCGCGACATATCCAGGACATACAGCATTAACAACGATATCCTGATCCTTATTTTTCGAATCCAAAGTCTTTTGCTGTACACGAGTGAGCGCGGTGACCAAAATTTTTGAGAACGAGTAAACGCTAAACGGAATCGGATATCCGGAGTTTTCCAGTTTGTTATCTTCCGCGCACCTTATAAAAGACACTTCATGCTCGAATTGTCTCTCCAACCCAAAAAACAAAATTACCGAACATAATCTGCAGCCATTTTTTCCAGCTCCGCGACTGTTAGATCGTCCGCAACCAATCGCTGCTTCAAGGCATCGATTTTCAGATGGCGCAGACTGCCCAACCCGCTGGAAACATTTACAACCCTACAAAAAATAATTTTAATACCCAACTGTAAGTATATGGTTTCATGTTTTGCCTAATACTTCTCCTAGGCCTTGTGCAATATTTGCCGTACTGAAGAGATTTTTCCTCGTCTTTTCATATGATGTTATACAGATAAATTATTCCTGTTGTATGTACCTCCTGGTGTCCCATCAAAGTATCGGATATTACGACTTTTCGAGGTACGCTTAACAACATTCTAGATACTTTTTTTACTGTGACCTCAGGTTCTAAATGAAATAAAAAGATTCCTCCTAATCAAGAAATGTAAACCGAATGCTTTGTCATGTTTTTACCTGGCGTGAGGACGTAATACTGGAAAGAAGACTTTGCACACACTAAGAAGTCCTGTAAAATTTGTTGCTATTGTGGAATTCACCGCTTCGATCGACGGAACTTTGTCCTTGGTGGCCATATTTCCCTATTGGAAATAAGATTACAGGGCACATTTGTTGTGCAGTCACTGCACTGCAGTGCGATTAGGTTGTACCGCGGTATAATTATGCCATATCATCGTGGTTGCGCTCGTATAAGCAGTTTGCAGAACATACCACAAGAATACCGGCATTGTTAACCAGAATATCCAATCCTCCGTGTTTGTTTTTTATAAAATCCTTTGCCGTTTCGATGCTTTTCAAGTCCGTAACATCCAGTTGAAGAAAAACCGGTGTTAGACCCTCGTCTTTGAGTAGAAGCACTGCATCTTCTCCTCTTGCCTTGTCACGTGCTGTGAAAGCATGCGTTAACAATGGTAGCGCCTGCCGAATTGGTATAAAAAAATCGATCCTCCCGATTGCCGTCGTATAAGTTGTAGAAACTTTCAACCTGCGAACCTGAAGTTGTCTCAAAGCTTGAAGTATTCTTACCTGCCAGATAAACTGTCCCTTTAAACTGGCGACAAAGTTGTCGAACAATACCGAAACCAATTCCTTTATTCGCACCGGTCACCTGTTAAAAACATGGAAGGTTGTAAGGCGCCAGCTTGTTAAGGTTACAGAGCATGTACTAACAATGTGAAATGCTATAAAAAGGTACTACCAATGTATGTTTTTCTATATTCTTGTAGACTTACCAATGCTGCTGGAGATACGCTTGACATGTTTCTACTGTTTGGTCACAATGGAAGTATCTTTCTTGCAAAGAAGAAAAAGCAGAAGTCGGTTGTGCAGAATTATTAAAAATTTTTACGTAATTTATATATGCCCGTGTCTTCGTACGGTGACTGGTCCGTGAGCTGCGCTATCGACAAATGCGGTGGTACGTCTAGATCTGATCGTGATACGAAACGTAGAAATTACAGCATAAACTTGCTGACAAGTGGCAACCAACTTTCGCTGGCTTGCCGTGTGTTTACACAAACTAGCAGATATCGAGAATCAGCTGTTTCATTTCGAGAAACTTGCGTTGCAGCTGCAAAGCAAGTTTCTTCGTCTTTTGCTAGTTTGTCGGTGGTAGCATCTAAAAGTGTGCCATTTGGTAACAATAATACCTTAGCACCGCCTTCGTATAAATACTATGGCTGCACGTCTTTTCGGAGCTATATATGCATGTTATTATGTTTCAGGTTATGAATCACATGTTAGATGATAAATACATAATCTGCACCGGCCTCTCGCGATATCAGTGCACTGAACTTATCGCAGTCGTGTCTTATAATCTGTCAGTTCTTGCTGCCCCTATCATCGTAACCACACGATCCAGACGGCTGGATTCATCCTATAACCTTTCCGGGACCTTATCACGTGGAAAGGATCGACCACCACCGCTTTCACAATGCGCAGCTCCAGCTGGATGAGTTGGCTGTATATTGCGCCACTTTTTCTGCTTGTTAATGCAGCTAGCGACCGAACGGTACGTGCGTGCTCTTCGAGCTCCTTCCTTATAATATTTGTAGTTCATTATATAATGGGCCTAGCGTCTATGGCGTGCTTACAAGCTGTAATTATACCATTCTTAAATGAGTGCGAAACAGGTCAGCAAATCATGCTTCGTTTATGAAGTCCGAGTTTACGAAGAATGCACTGAATATACGTAATACTTTATAAAGAAATGTTTCTTTTTTCCCTTTATATAGTATGTGCATTGCTTTTCAGCTCAAAACGTCGCTGAATCCCAATTGCTCGGTGGGTCCGGATCAGTGTGTACATTTCGGTCATGGTACTGATGGCTTTCTGAACAACCTCTTGTTCGTGGTTTCTGACAGTATCAAACCGAACAACACTGATCCCAGGTATAAGATTTACTGGAGCACGATTGGTGCACCTACTATACTGATTACGGAAGTTCCACCCAATGCGGATGAGAATGATCCAGGAATTGCCTGGATGGCCTATATTGAAGATAAAACTCCAGAGATTCCGTTTTTCAATCCTCTGGGCAAGAGATATGCTGCATTTACGCTCGTAAATGTGAGTTTAGTGATGCCAGATTCGCTACCTTTTACGGTTTTTTTTGTTTCGAAGCGTATTATTATTTAGCGAGTTTTGTTACTAGATTTTTTACTTTTACTGAATTTAAATTGTTGTTACTGAATTGTCGTTGTTAGCGTTGATATTTTTTATAGGCTTGTGGTTACAGTGGCAGTTTAACGTTAAATTCGCATACATCTAAAAGTTAATAATTTCTGGTGTGTTTCCTGCATTGGATCGAGTTATACAGTACTGATACCACTGTAACTATTTTGGTTTGGCCATTTATAGTTAGTGGAATGGGACGATGTGAACAACACCGGAATATTAACAAAAGATGCCGCTACCATCATTCAGCCCTTTGCGGATGCGAATTGGTATAATTTTTCTGTTAAACCGGAAGGTAATGGAATATTCGCTACTTTTACCGGGACTTTCGGTCAAAATCCCCAGGCCAACAACATTACAATTGAGGTAATGATAGGAGCGGAGTAATAGATGCACTTGATTCGAAAATGTTACGTTTTCGGTGTGTTGATCTGTAGTAATAATAGTGATAATCTCCTGAAGTGCTTAAAGTTTAGCATTCTAAGGATGCCCAGTTGCGCCGTTAAATCACGTTCGGTTTTTTTGTGCAAATATTTTTTATGTTTGGCTTTTCCGGTTCCTATGAAATGAAGTTTTTCGCTCAGTTTTCGGAACACCAACTACAACGACGCTGGTTTTTGTGTAAAACTGATGGCGGGTTAATTCTGACTTACAGCTGAGAGCCCATATGGATTCATCCCGAGCTGCCCTGCCACCACGGATGCTGATTGCACCAAGCTCCGTGACAATGCGCATCGTCCTCAATCAGACTTCCGTCCACTACAACCACTCCCGATTCGCCCTGGATATGGTATTCGCCTCTAACGATTCATCCCGGAGACCGGCTGCTCATGTTATTGATAGGTCGATCAGCGATGAATTCTCTCCCGGAATCTTCACGGTAACGATAAACATGGAATGTACATTCTAAAGCTGTATTGTACACAGGCTGTACGTACATATATATTACGCAACTTGAGATGTACTGTCGTGTGTTAGTTTATTTAAACTGCGTTTTTACAGATGGAGAAGGTTTCGGGAAGTGACACGTATCTGCAGTGGCGTCCGGTGGTGTACACGGCGGCTAATCCCGGTGTTAGCGACTCAACGCGCTCTCAAACAGGAAGCCTGAGAAATGCTACGGCCAATATTGCTAATATCACGTTGTCGGATGTGCCGTACTCGTTACTGCTGGGTCTCAGTGGAATTAATGATCCAGGGAACACACTTTTGCGGTTCAACATCAGTCTGGGTCAAACAGATGACAGTTTCTACAATTCTACGCTTTATCAGGATTGGTGAGTTGCATACCAAGTACATCAACGAGTTAAAGAAGTTTACGTTGTTACGGGCTCAACACAATAAACTACTAGCAGTGGTATGAATAAAGGGGATCGGGCTGGGTATACCAGAATAAATCAAACAGTTTTGACTGATTTTACATATGTTCATTACACAGAACTTTGTTGTAGAAAGGTGCATTTTTTGTTTAGGACTTGTGAACTTGGTTTGGGTCAAGCACCAGTTGAAGCACCAACTAGCAAGATCAAGCTGATCATTGGTATCGGATTCGGTGTTCCAGCGGCGTTGATTCTGATTGGAGTGGTTTATGTTGCTTATCTGAAAATCAAACGGCGAAAGAGGGAAAGAGAAGCTGGGATGCTGGTGACGGAAACAACGACAACGAATTATCAGACACTGGGTTGAAACATGGACTTCTAAGACATTCTGTGCCGTGAACTCTTTTCTGTTTTTCTCGTTATATGGTTTTTCAATCGTGGTACGCGGCGCGTAGATTTTTAAGGGACCAATAAGAGAGCCAGTGCTTTACTTGTGACTGTGATGATATATAATTAGAAGATTATGAAACGGTCTGGATGTGTACCGTCTTTTACAAATGTAATTTTAAATATAAATATATTAATGAATGTCCGTTTTGATAATGTTTATTGATTGGCAAACTATCTTCCAAAAAAAATTAAGAATCGCTTGTTTTAGAATGTGTTTCAGCGTTTCCGATTACACATAAGCGACTGCACTGTGTTCTTGACGTCTTGCAAAGTGTAATTAATTTTTATCACTGAGAACAGCAATAGAAGATTACATACTGAATATCATAAAAATTAATTAGCATCCAGGCGTCCTCAACTTCGTTATTCCATTGCTGGTTTTGCGACTGCAATAAGATCCGCATTTTGGAACGATCACTTGTTATAACGAGCACAATAAAATTTCGCTTGTTAAAGCCTTATTTTAATTTAACGAAGAGTATGATAAATAGGTGTTCTGCTCACGGACTTCAGTTTAAATGCGCATAGAGAGTGTTTAATGTCAAAGTTTGTGTAAGTCAAATTGCAACATTCAGGTCACTTTGACCACACAAAAAAATCTGCGATTTTTTATTCCAAATATTTAACACTTTAATTTTATTCGGTAACCACGGTTGTGGTGTTGACAATCTCATCCACATCGATATTCTTCTTGCGTTCCAGACGGTC
>JAQGAU010001275.1:0-20140 GCA_034698045.1 Paramacrobiotus richtersi | reverse complement strand
GCCTTGGCCAGTTTTTCACTTTTTACTATAGATGTCTACGAGAGAACAAATTCCGTACCAAAGTTCACCGGTACCTTAATGATTGAGTCCAATCGGTTTAGGCGAGAAGCTACGCTGGCTTGAGTACTTTCGAACAATGCATATGCTGCCTTCAAGCGATCACTGAAACTATTTCTACGGCCCCGTTTATTAGACCATGAAAATAAGTTCCACCCACTTCCCGTTGTGAACGGAATTTGGAGGATGGGATAATCGTAGGAAGATTGGTAAGACTTCCACTGGATTCGCCTTGAAAAGTTACCCACGTAACGCCGCATAGAATCGTCAGAATGTCCCGCACGGCTAGGATACGCGTCTCGAAATGCTTCTGATCGGACTTGGCCCTATCGCAGTGTAGTTATTTCCGGTTCCAGCAAATGCGGTTTCTGTCATACGTAATCAGTAACTCAAACTATTAGCGAATCTGACGATGGTGGCAAAGACAGTTGCAGGAGCGATAAGTTAACTGCTTTCTTCTAAAACTACATAGCAGATATTCTTGATTAACATTTGCACTGCTGTTCTAACCTTTCAGAAAAACTAACAGCAGTTACTGGTTTTAATGGTCAGTCTGAACGTAGCTACACGGCCTATGTTATTCGAGCAATGAGCATACCACTACGACTGACCGTTATGACTTCGAACGAAGGGGATAAACATTAACTGTGTAAGTCCATTTTCGAAAGCAATGCCATGAGGATCACACGGTTTGGTGTTTCTGTCCGTCGGGATGTCTGCACGGCGGGCTGCCCAGTGCCCGGCGGGATAGCCGGTGGTGGTAATGTGTTATTAACAATAAATTATTCAATAATGAATATATTAATTCTAATACTGATACTCATATATCAATAATGATGTTAATGTGTATTACATATTTAACAGGATTTTTGTTGTGAAACGGGAAATGCTCGCGCGCTCGCTTGTTTAAAGGGCGAACGAAGAGAGACCTTCAGCTAGTATTAAATGTTACCACGTACAGAATGGTAGTCAACAGTTACTTGTATACGCTAATGTTTTTGATGTCAAACAGATACGCTAATACCTGCTCGAAACTTAATTCGAAGAATATGGAGCGGGATGCAACAGCTCTTGGTCATGCTTTTGTTTAATTAAGCTTTTATACATTCGAGCTTTACAGTTACGAAGTAGTGCACATCTTGTACAAAAAGCGAATTTGTGCGTGGGCAAACATGGTAATTTATTATAACTGTATGTACAGTGTGTGAGCAAAACTTTTTACGCTGCCTGTTCTAACTGCGGATATCAGCTCGTTGTTAAAATTAATTAAGTAATAGTGGACCGGAAAAGCGCTTTAAAAGATAGTAATCGTGATACGGTTGGCACTGTTGGGAAAATTGCTGTCGGCTGTAATTACGTAGAAACAGAATTTTGCGAACTTTTATTTGAACCGAAGTTTCCATCCGCTATTGTCTATTAAGAAGTTCCTTCCGCCAAAACTTCCTTCCGCCTTCCATCCCTTTAAAATTTCCTTCCCTCGAAAATTCCTTCCGTCTTTCGTCCCTTAAGAATTTCCTTCCTCCAGAAATTCCTTCCTCCTTTCGGCCCGGAAAATTTCCTTCCTTCGGTGTTTCCTTCCGCCTTTCGTACCTGGCCATGGTTATACGACAAAAAAATCCCAATCCGACAAACACAATTTTTCCTTAATCACGCACTTATTAATTATTTTTCAACGTTTATCTATTTGGGAATTTTTTTTAATTTTTTATTTTTTTCGCGCTTTCCATAAAAACCACGCAGTATCAAAAAAGTGGCGTGGTTCGCCTCTGGATTTAGTATGTACAGCGTAAATTCGATTGTTACAACTTACAACGTCATAAAAAGTCAGCTGTGTGAGTCCACGGCCTTATTATTTTGATTTGACGAGTCAGCAACCGCGAGGTTCAGTTGTTATTAAGTACATGAAAGAAAGAAAATTAAAAGGACCGTGTTTCTGAAAGTTATCGCGAGCCTGTAACCGGAAGCGATAAACAACTGAAAATCTTAAAATTTCAAAACTCGGAAATTCAAACACAACTGGGCTGCGCGCTAGCGCAGCCACACTCGTAATTAATAACTGTTAGCGAGCCGTTTCGGCTAATACCTGTTCACACCTTTGTCTCGTAGATCCTTCCGAATGTCAACGCTGAAACGTGCCCAGATGGTATGATGGTATGCCCAAATGGCTGCTGTAAAAAGCCACAGCCGTGTCCTGAGTGTTGAGGTTGAAATCAGCCGATCATGGAAGAGTGTTCAAGAGAAAAGCCAAGAACTCCAGCTATTGGGATACAAGAGCTGATAATGTCAGCCGTCAGCGTGCGCGCTTTAAAATGTGAAAGCCATGGGAAGACCAGAACATAATAACTGAATAAAGGCTGAATTTGGGTTGTAATGTCCCATTATTGTGCTAGGTGCAGTTGTCGATATATATTTCTGATATATGTATATTCCAGGGCGTGCGCGACAAGTTGCAGAGAGTTATCTATACATATAAATTACCATTTGTACACACAGTTCGGGAAATGACAAAGACCAGATGACTTGCCGCGCTTCGCTGCTACTTATATGAGCAAAGCCGGGGCCTGTACCTCAAACACATAAGGGCCTTATACAGTATATAACGGCTTAAATTCCCAGCGAATTTTCACATGCTCGATTTATTACATGGACCGTATGTTTCTCCATTGGCTTACGTTAAAACGTCCCAGGATCTAAACTGAGCTCGCTGACTCGAAATAATTAAATTAATGAATTTTTAATTGCCTTAGGCTCTTATGCAAAATCCTTAAGCGCGTACTTTATTTACGTGGAAAAAAAATTATTTTTAGTTTGATAAAGATTTATTTTTCATAATAATGTCCGACACTAATCAGGACGACATCTCGGAACTAACTTACTTTTTGGTTCGGGATTCGTTTGACTCAACAAAAGTTTATGCGATTCCGCACAAGCAACGTGCTGGGGACCCAGCTCAGCCACCATCGCCTGTCGTCTCGGCTGCTGCTGGAAAACTCTCAATGGTGGATTACTACAAAAACGTTTCATGAAGTCATCGTGTTATCGATAGCGATGTATGGGACGCTACGTGTGGGGATACAGTTGCTGACTCCTATATCAACGGCAGCGCGAGAACGGCCGGACATGTTACGCAGCTTGCCGAGTACAAGAAGCGCCGCACTTACGCATTCTTGGAAGAACGGGGTTATTTGTTTTATCCATTGGCGGTGAAAACATTCGGAACTCTCGGTTCGGCTTTCATTGAACTAATCCAGTTCGCCGGGCGTAAGATTCGGGAATTGACAGGAGAGCCCAGATCAACCGCATTTATTAAGCATCGCATTAGTTTAGCCGTTGTTAAGGGAAATGCCGCCTCTGTTTTGGGTACACTGCCCACGCGTTCTGTTGTGTCTGATAACGATTTTGGTTGTTTCTTCAATGTGTAACTTGGAACTTTTAGCAGTCTACGCGCTGGCTCTCTTTGTCGTTGCGGCTTTTGCCAATAAAGAATAAACTACGAGCTAGGCAAAAATTCGCAGTCCACAGTTAAGGGCATTCCACAGTTGTATTCGAATGTACCGTTTGTATATGCGCAGGAAAAACCACTCGTACTTCTGGCATATACCAAAGGTCATGTTAAGTGCCGGTCAGAACAGTATGTGGCTATGACTTGCTCTGGGTTGGCCAAAGATTACTGACTAACGAGATTTGCCGCTGAAAAATCAGAGATAACTTCACGATTACTTGATCAATGTTATGAATATTTTGAATCTGGGTAGTTGTCTTTGTAATGTTAATGTTTTACCGATGATCGTTTGAAAGCGAAAAGTTATTAATTGGCCGCAGCCGATGCCGTCGAGCAAAAACACGCAAAGTTTGTGGATTTTCTGCATCTCGATAGACTCTGACGTAGGTGACAGAAACGGCACTTCGGAACATGGACGCAATAGCCGGAGTTTAGTTTACGCGTAAAACATTAGTCAACCTAGTGCTTACTTAGCACTGCCTGGATTTCGCGGGTTCTTGGCTTGATTCAATCTTCCTTGCCTATGTTTTACGCGTGAACTAATGCGCGTAAACCATCAGCTTTTGTGGGCGCTGATTGTGGTTTCTGTCTTTCTTCAGCGTTTAGAACAGCACATTACAAGAGTTTGTAATGCGATGGTCTTCCTTCTAGCTTTGAATAAAATACTGACATTTTATGATGTGTACGTTGTACGTACAACCGGCCACCATACGTTTTACTGCGCAGTGGAAGAGTCTCGCTGGATCAACAATGATCTCTCTTACGTGTCTGACAATCGATACCTCTCGGGATCGAATGCGCGATGCATCTAGTAAGAACAGCTAATCAGCTATAAACACAGTCACTGAGCAACCAATAATCTCATTAGCACAAACGCACTCCACACTCCGCAGCCACAATTATTATATCGTGAAAACGAAACTGCATAATTATGTTATGTTGTCGTTAGCTGTCTTTCGATCGAACAACCATACCGACGCGGGATTTTGCTGCTGTAAATTTTCCTTCAACCAGTTTTGTCAAATTCGCACCTTGCCAGCAGCTTTGTGATTGCTTTGCCATAATCTAGGGCGCTAAGTGTATTCTCGACACATTATCCTACGCATGCTTGCTTTAGTGCGGAGCGTTCATTGTTTTCTTCGTCCGGTATTAATAATTTCAAGTATGCCGTCTGGTACTTTCGAGAAAGCAGTTTGACCGCATATCTTCCGGGTAAGTCATACTGCTTACACGCAGTAACCGTAACGTAATAACCACGGAGTGAGAAAACCTTCGCCAGCTTGAATTCCGCTGTATTTCTCTAGCCAGTTCGATGTATGCTATCAAATCGCTGAATGATCTCCCGACGATCAGCGAAGGCACAGCTAGTTAATAAATGGTGTCCGTTAGAACCGGGTTACCAACTTACCATCTCCTCGCTACCTTTACAGTTTATCCCCTGCGCAGCAGACATATGGACCAGTGACCTTTTCTTCGGATCCGTCTTCTATTTCTACTCAGTAATTTCTAGGTTGTGCGCGCTTTGGAAATGGTAACGATTTCCCGTTCCAGTCTTCGCACCAACCAGTTTTCCACACTCCTTACTTTCTTTTCGGCTGTCAGTACGAAGCTTGATATGATCCCAGACGGGAGGTATGCGCAGCATGACAAACAGATGTTCCGAAAAAAAAAAGAAATTGTTGACATCTTACTATAATGGACTGCGTGCAATGACAACCAAACTGGCATGGCTGCGATAGATAGACCGTTGACGAAATGGTACTATCACCATTTCCGCGCTACACATTGCTCGTATTACGGCCGAGTCGCTCACACACTGCTTTCCGATTAGTTGCCAAATTGTCCGCAGTGGTCAGCGCACTGAACTGTGAACCGAAATGATTCAATCTTAACGTACACCATTTTGTACTGCACACTTCCCATACAACCATCGTGATCGTGGGCAAACTTTCTAGACGAACACGAAACTATTTACGAGTGTGTAACGTTCGGTGATGGAGTCTTACAAGCCATAATGAAGAATAAGATTATGATAACTTGTTTAGTAAATAGCTGGAACCAACCGCGGCTGGTTGATTCCAATCGTTTCGATTATCAGCGTCAGAAATGATATTTTAATTTTTATTATATTACTTGCTTGTTCGATGCCACTAGCAGTGTATATAAATTCTGGTGGCAGTTATGAAGTCTGGTTTGAAACCAAGAAGAACGTTGTTCCGTTAGATGTGTGACGAGTACTGTAGTGGCATTGGAGGCGCCATACCGTGAAGCGCACAACTCCTTTACCATATTTCCTTTACCTGTAAATTGCATTGGGTTATCGTGCCAACTGAACTGTACTCGATTTTTTGTTTCGTAAATGCGTCTGTAACGAAAATTTAATACCAATTCTGCCGTTTAGGCCACAGCTGGAGACTAACAACTCCAGCGCCACCGGTGCGGGGGATCCCAGGAGCAGCGGCTTCTTTTGATCGTCAGCCATCTGGAACGAGTACCGGGGGCTGTTCAACTGGATCATTCATGTCCCCGGTTTGACGACGTTGGGATCACACTTCGTTAACTTTAAGGAGTCTGACCTCCTTGGTCTACGTCCTGGTCATAGTCACGAGTTCGGGTTTCGTGTACATTGTGTTCGAAATGTCTCGACAATGGGATTCCTTGGTCGCTTGAATCAAGTAATCGAGTTTGACCGTTGTTAAGGGCAACTTGATAGTTGAACAGCTTCCACCAGAAACCAACTAGCCTCACCGCATACATTCTTCATGGCAGATTCCTCCAGTAGAAGCATTTAGCGTACCTGCCAAGGTCTTTTCGAGTGCCGTAAATTCTGTGCTCAAGATTTCTCAGTCCCAGGTTTCTGATCACGCAATTTTACACAGTGAGGGCTTCTTGGCGCGAAACGTAGGGAGAATTCCACGCTCCGACAATAGTGGTAAGGTGCTGGATAAAGCGACTCTTCGTGTCCTGCCCTGTTTTCCCAGCCAGGCACAAATGCTTGAGACGTCGATCATACGACCGGATAAAAACAGGCGCTTTACTCACGTAACATCTTTCGACAGTAAGCAGGCGTGGACTGATTATTAAACGATCCTCGCTCATTAAAATATAAACGAACATTTAGTTCTGTTACAATTTATCATTCGATTTTGTGTTATTTTTGCATACAAAAATCGGGAGGTTTTCCCTCATTTGCATATCAATAACCAGCGAGATCTGGTGCACTCTGTAGGGCAGATGACTTTGCAACGTAATTCGAATGTGGAATTAGCCAGTCGTTTCTTCTTTCCTGGGCCAGTATGTCCAATCGTTTCGCAGAATCCGTAAGTATCATAAGTACCAGTGACGCAGAAGCTCACGGGTGGTAGATGCTTTGTGTCGAGATATGTTCCGTTTTTGTGTAAAATGTGTTCAGAATGTCTCGACAGTGAGGTGGTATTTTTGAATTAACGCGATCTTAGAGTGGTTTGGCTGTTCCTTCTGTGTTCCGTCCGAGCATGTGCATCCTGATTCCTGAATAACGCCTTGCTAGGTTCTGTAAGCGTCTAAATTATTATTCGAAGCACAAAGATTTCTTCTGTCGCACTTTGACCATTTGTCTTAGGAATCGTTTAATAAGTAGTACACTAGTGTAAGGTTGTGCCTTCTCGTCGATGCTGACTATCTGCTACGTATGTTCATAATGTACTAGCGCATGCAGTTACCGTTATTGATATAGAGTTTCCTGCTTGGCAGATGTTCCGTTTTGCGCGGTATTGACAGTATTTCTCGAGGTACTGCAATGTTCCGCTTAAATCGGAAAACAACAAGCTCGTATTTTAACATGTGTTAGTGAGGTTTTGCTAAGCCAAAAGCAGCCAACGTAGTGACCTTTACGAATGCAGCAGAGGATGCAGTGAAGCAATGCGTTAAATAAATATGGGGCTCGTAACATCGATTAGGGTCATGTGGGTAGAAATAACATCTTGGTGTACACGCTAAGAAACTTGCGAATAATGTTAGCCTACGTCATAACCAGTTGCAGTCAGACCAAACGCTGAAAACAGCCTACGAGTAACGAGTGGAAAATCTAACGGCAACAGAAACAGCCTACATAGTGAGGCACCGAGAAAAGGGAGTGGGTGAAACATAAAACTGATCGTCGAACCGGTATCACACTCAGCATCATGATTTCATACTGATATCCTTGGCCTTCTTGCTTTTCATGCGTCACATCCTCAAACCGAGGCGAATTTCCACTACGCTGATTCGTATCTGCTGGCCATACGGTAAACTACAGTGCACAACAGTGCAGTTATTTCTGCGCTCTTAGGAAAGGAATGTCCGCGAAACAGTTTAGATTGTGAAGCTACTGAACAAACATTTTGTCAATTTTGATATTTTTGTTGTGCAATGTTATAACTGAGCTGCTGAAACGCATGCGGTTGCTCGCCATACCGTTTTAAAAAATCTGGTATTATGGTTACGCTTTACAGTTTTCTAGTTTCTCTGCTCATTTTTCTTGGGTTAGGGTAATGCAAAAGATTTACAACAGCTACCAAAAATGGAACAGGTATCTGTGCGCTTGCGCTGTCACTGCGGTCAAACGTAATCATCATCCTGTATTTTGCAGATGTACACCTTGACGATTATCATAGTGATATCGAATGTCGGGTGAAATTACCATTGCTCAGTAGAGCTTCGAGTGTTGGTGACAATTACGGCGGAATGCTCTTGATCTACGACTATCCAGGAAGAATATGCAACCTAACCATAGAATATAATGCACCAGTTGTCACCCCTAAGACTGGTGCTAAATTGTACACTTTGTACGCCGAACTGACGTGAGTTATTACAACGTCGAAAGGAGAAGTGCGAAATATCAGAAATCCGTGCCGTTCTAGATACAAAGACACAATCAGGAGAATTAAGAAAAGAAATATCACGGAAGAATCAGACATTAAAGCTATCTCTTCAAAGCGCTTTGTGGATTCGGATTCAGAGCGCAAAACGTCCATAGTGTTCACAGAATATTTCTTTGATAACATCAATTTGACCATGCAACTGGAGAAGGAATCGAACTATACGGATCGTTCTAACGCTTCCTGGAAACTTGTCTATGGTGTTTTATTGCGTAATGTGCTGATCCATTTCCACTTCGTTTTCTGTTACAGATCAAGGCCGATTCAAATCTGTTAATTTTTCCACAGAAACCGCATCGAAGGACATTTCTTCACCCTGGGCATTGTGTTGGAACATGGGTGGCCACATGCACCAGCAGGTGATATGTGACTGGAAGGAAGACATTCAATGTCGTTTTGAACCGATCACAGACGACGAATGTAAAGGTACGCCCTGCACCCGTCTGGTCAAACGTGCAGAATAAGTTATGGAAACCGCAGAATGAAAATATAACGATTTTGCTTTGGCGCTAGTACTTTTTGCTCTATTTAAAGTAGGTACAGTAAGTAGGTAAAGTAGGTATTAATTGGTAAAAACGACAGAGTAGACAGTAAATTTATGACACTTAATTCGATCCGAGATTAGTATGCTTTTGTCTAAGGCAAATGAGAAACTGAGCTCCACAGACGTGCTTAGAGAAGATGTTGAATGATGTCCCAATCGTATATAAATTGTTTTTACAGCTCGTTATCGTTTAGCTACCCAGAAGCCAGCAATTTTCTATGAAGACTTCAGCTATCCTACACTCACCACCAACTGGAGCCTGAAAATCTGGCCCAACAAAACGGCTAACTTTACCTCAGAAAGCGCTTTTGTTCGGAATGGGCTGCTTCATATCCAAACAGGACAACATTACATAATTGGCTCGAAGGACAGTTACAGTTTTGCCGAGATTGAAATTCGAGCTAAGATTGCAGTGTACCGCAACCATCGCTTGAAAAATTCAGCTGAAGCCAGTTTCGGGTTTGCAGCAGATTATTGCGCTGATAGAAGTTCGCACTATTCCTGTTATCCGCATATTGGTTTTGATCAGTTCTCAAACAAAATCAAACCGTCTATTATAAGCAATACGGGGGAGGATGTCGAAAAGGATACAGCGATTTTAACAAACCTTGACAGCTTTCATGTATTCAAAGTCAAATGGAGCAGAAGGAATGTAATCTGGTATGTGGACGATGTTGAAATACGGCGTCAAACCGCGCCGGACATAATCCCATCTGGACCTCTGAATGTCGTAATAGAAGGTTACGACCTTATCAGCGAAACAGACGCATTCGATTATTACGATCGCAACGCAGGGCTGCTGATTGATTATATCATTATACGACAACAGCCCCTGAATCACTCGGCAGGCGTACGACCACAGCCGCCGGATCATTCGGCAAGTGTACGGTCACAGCCGCTAAATCACATGGACAGTGTACGACAAGAACCGCTGAATCGCTCAGGAAGCGTACGACCACAGCCGCTGAATCTCTCGACAAGTGTACGAGAAGAGCGGCTGAATCACTCGGCAAGCGCAAGGCCACAGCCGCTGAATCACTCGGCAAGTGTCCGACAACAGCCGCTGGAGCACTCAGCAAGTGCACTTCACTGGCCGTGGGAAATTCCAACCGTGATTGTCCTGATAACGGCGCTGTGCATCGGACTGGCTGTTATTTTGTGGAGAAAAAGACGTCAACGAGAGTTTTTCGGGCGCACCTCTGTACTCGCGTATTTACCATTGATGACAAGATCAGCCACTAAAGAATTCGTGAACAATTTATATCGTGCGTGGAAAATCCCACCACATGTCTCCGCGCTGCAAATTCCTAGGCAGGCCATAAAAATTGGTAGGAACAGCTTGAGTATTCTTTTTTTCACAGTTTGTTAAGAAATTTAATCGGTGCTTTTCAGAGTATAAGCTCGACGAAGGCGAGTTCGGAATAATCTGGAAAGCTACAGCATATAAACTACGGCTGTTCGACTTCCGAACACCGTGCGCAGTGGCAGTCAAAAGGGCTAAACATTATACTGATGAATACCATCACAGGTTGCTGATGGAGGAAGTAACAGTGCATAGCCAAGCCGGGAGGCATCTGAATGTTGTCAGCCTCCTGGGAATAGTGCTCTCCGGTAAGTAAGGTAGTTAAAGAGCCCCACGCTGTTATATTACATAGATTGCCGCTGTTCAAATGATCTGTAAAGCGTTGTACTGTTACGCTTATATTTGATTTTTATTTACGGTACTGGACGAAAAATCAGTTTCACTTTCGTCATACAGTACACCACTATTACCACCGAAAGGCTCGCGATATGATTTGCCGTACCTGCTACCACGGGGCTAAATTATCGCGAGCATGCTACAGCGAAGCGATGCCTTACCTTAGACAACCACTTTGCGGCTTAAATTCCAAGTGGTTTTCCTAAAAGTTTTTTCCCGTTCGCAGCTAGCATATATGTACAATCGCGTGATGACTCAAAGCTTAAGGAGCATCATCTTCAAAGTCCCACGTGATTAAGCTTTTTATGGCTCGTTTCACAGCTCGATACCAAGGAATTTTCTCGAGTACTAGGACTCGTTCAGAAGCCACTCTTGCATATTTCGTCAAAACCGCAAAAAACCGCTGTTCACACTTGTACTAAAGCCATTTAGGACCACGTTTTTACAAGTTACCCCCCATCTAAACCGCAACGTAATGTAACTTAGTATCACGTGTTAAACATTTACTCTTCACCTGACACCGGCACACACAACTATTCTACAGGACAACTTCATATCATATTGGAATACTCGCGCTATGGAAACTTATTGAACTACCTTCGCGACCTTGTTAAGAGACATGGACCTAACAATATCGGACACGAAAGCTTTTCGGAAAACGAAGTCGGAGACTCAATTGAACTTCACCAAATATCGGGAGTACCCGCGAATCTTCCGTTGACAGTGGAAGAAATGACTACTTTCGCTTACCAGATCAGTTTAGGACTGGACTATTTGGCTCACAAGAATATAATTCATATGGATTTTGCAGCACGTAATGTTCTTGTATATGAAAAGCAAATCCTGAAAATTGAGGACTTTGGACTAGCCAAGCAGAAATCTGACTACTATCGCATGACGAATTCCGAGGTAGAAAACGCAAGCTTGTGGAATTTGCTACCATACACTTGTCTGAGCAGATTGTTCGTTGCGATAGCATGCCACGTTTCCAATCAAGTGGATGGCCCCCGAAAGTATTGAAGAAGGAATATATTCAGAGAAATCCGACGTCTGGTCATTTGGGATTGTAGTATGGGAGATTTTCACGCTCGGAAAAGTTCCATATTTTGACACGTTCAAGACATTAGCCCCTCTTGAACTGAAGTCTGCATTACAAGAAGGACTTCGAATGTTAATGCCTGCATACTGCCCCCAGTCACTGTAAGTCTCATTGTGAGCTAAGTGCGTTACGCATAACGGGAGTCGCTCGAATTTAGACCCAAGTTTCGGTGCTTGATATTGCGTAAACGTCGCATTCAGTCACTGTGTCTCTTGTTAACTGCAGGGGCGCTGTTGTGAACACGTGTTGGAGTCTTAGTGCCACCGACAGGCCAACGTTCACTGGAATAAGCCGTCAAATCGAGCCACTCGTGGCACCCGAAATACAACGACATTACGTCGAGTTAAATAAGCCATACGTCAAGTTCAACGCACGAAGTAGTGAACTGGTCGGCGACGAAAGTGTTAGCACGGTGGAATAGTCCGGGAAACATTGGCCCATCAACTGTAGGGTCAATAATTTTAGGTCAAAGATGTAAATAACCGAAGATCTATAATTTTGCTCGGTCATTCCACACTCGAAAAGGGGCTCACATGACATTTATTAATAACATAATCTAACGGTACAGTGAACGCTAGACAATGTATGAAATCTTCGAAGTGACCTTGATGTTAAAAGTGTACGAATGAAACAATGTGGACTTTGGTAGGCAAAGCAATAGAACTAATAGTAAACGGTGCAGACGCTGGTTGATCCTAAGTGTACAGTTTCAAGGTAAAAAGCAACCAAATCGTTATCTCAACGCATTAAAACAGTCAGCTGATAAGAACGAAACGGCAAAATAATTTCAGTTCAGAAGTCTTGATTCGCAAACTTAATAAAGCCGGACAAGAACCAACTGAAAATGATACAGTAACAAACAAACGAACGAACGAGCGTACGAATTAAATAAACGAACCATAGGACTCAATGAGAACGCGTTGCTGCCTTTCGGTAAGTCCAGGTACGCTTTGCATACCAACCTTTTCCGGACCACTTTGCATACCGAACTTCCTGCATGCTGAGCTTACATATGTCAGTTTTCCCTAACGGAACTTTTACTGTGTATAGCTTTATCACCGTTAGTGATAGAATCCCGTAAACTATCAGTAAGCCACATGGTACGAGTTCAGCATACTCAAACCACTGTGTAACGGGAGAGCAAGTCTACAATCAGTGGATCTCATGTATCATGAAGTATGCAGTATACCGCCTATACTATTCTACACAAAGCAGACTAAACAAGAGCCTGAGACTGTCTTCAGCATTGAATACACGCTTTAAATCCATACCGAAAACACCCCAGTAGCTATATTGAACAGCGCGATTTGCCTTCAGCTATACGAATCGCTTGGTCACGTAGCAACCAGGAATTCGGCGTTCTAGCCGGAGCTGTAATATAAGCTCCCGTACCCAGTTCGAACTCTCATAATTATTGTCTGACGATTTCGTGGCCGTTTAGACGTTTTTGCGATTTCGTGGCCTAAACAACAGTTTACGGTTTTTTACAGCACATGCTTTCTACGGGACACAAAACAGTCCTTACACCCCCCGTTATAGCGATGTTATGACGAAGTTTCGCTAAAATTATTCCTTTGATTTGCTTAAGCCGAGCTTTATGTTCGAGGGCTTAATGAATATTATCGCACACCTCTGGTATTTGTCGTCCGCCCTTCAGGTGATCATTGTATTCTGCCATTCTGCTTTTGGATAAAAGAAACTTTTGGGCAAGTAAGATATGTTATTTAGGCTGTTGTCCGCATCAATCGAAGATAAAAATGTTAGCTGTAATATAATTTCTTATTGACTGGAAAGTAGTCTCGAACTATAGTAGTCTGCCATATTGCCATATACGAGCGGAAAATGTATTTTCCTACTCGGGAGCCGCCATAAAGTAGACTAAATTTTGAGTAGCAACATTCGTTCGTCCTTTCATGTGACCAGTTGCCAGGTAGACATGCAGTGAGTGACCTTTCGCGCCTGCACTGCATCTCTTGCTACTATGTCTAGTCTTTCTGTGGAGTTCTAAGACCTGTTGTCCTTACATTTTCACTAGACCAATCGAGCGCTCCATGGTCCTGCTTTCGTGTTGACCTTTCCAGAACTGTGACAACTGTCAGATGGATAAGTCTTTCGTTTGCAGAACTTTCTCCAAAATATTTATGGCAGTCTACTATAGGCCATAATTAGCGTTTAAAGAAGTACAAAGTCACTACGTGAGAACGATGCCTCCACGCCAGTTGTCATGTCCGAGTGGACCGAGTGTCCGAGCGGACACTCGGGAGCCGCCGTAAACGAATCGAAATTCCTTCGATACCATTCCTTCATTACATGATTGCCAACACACGGTATGCGCTAAGATCACCTGTTTATCACTATAATTCGAAATGGTCTCTTTGATAACTTTCCTGACAAAAAAAATTTTCTTGCAAACCTGCGTATACGTCTTTGCAAACATGTGTATCCTTACTCTATTCGACGGACGTGTTTCGGCAAAATTTAACTTGTGGGTCAATGGTTTTGCTTTAAATTCAGGTAGCCATCTGCTCGACAGCCGTCTTCACGGCAGCCGCCTGACGAAAACACAGTAGCCGCCTTGTTAAATTACGCAGTCCGAAGGATGATTGTGCAAAATGTTCGTAAAACTTAATTCAGACCCGCAAACCTCTTTCTGATCATGTTACACTTAGCGAAGCGAACGCACTTAATGTGCACCACGTAGGCTCGTAGCGCAAGAACAAAATTTACCGTTAGCAGTTTTGTTGGCCGTCATTCGGTCGGATCTGCCCATGCCGAGCGGATATACCCCCCTTCACGTGCATTTGCCAGCTGATCCTCAAAGTAGATACCATTGCATCCATATCTCTCGCCACGTTGGTTGCCGCTGGGGCCGGGAGCCGGTAGGGAAAGTGCAGTAGCGGTCTAGACGCCATCTTCGACGGATTAACGACCACATGGCAAACGCAGAGCAGTGTAATAGCTGATTTACATCCGTGATCCAATGCGTTAATATCAGCGGAACCCTCAATCGAATGAAAAACGTACTGGAAAATACTGCCAGTTGTACAAAAAATATATAATGCAGGGTGAATCATGACTCTGTTTCATTTGAAGATAAATCACTTCTACTTTTTCCGAAGAGAGCTCCATATCACTCAGTTTTTCCTTCGAAAGCGACTGAATACTCTTTCGAAACCCAAAAATCATTTTTCGCAACTGTCGCCCCGCATGTTTCCGGATTGATCTGCACAATAGAACTTCATGGATTTTCCACTACCGTAATCACGCCCCCTTTCCCTCTTCTGTGGTGAAAGCGATTCGGTGCTTTAGTCTTCGAGATGACAACGGATGGACGCTGCCGCTGCTGCGTTTGCTTTATCCCATATCGCCCGGATCTTTCCTGTTTCAGATGAGTGCTCACTCAGTGCTGAAGAGTTCCATAAGACATAGGTGTTTTGCTTTCTTATCATTATTTCTTATCATTATTATAGCAAGACAAGGGGTAATTCGTTTCCTGCTATTGGTGAAATTAATTGCGCGGTCATTTAAACCGGTTCTCTGGATGTAATATGACGTCGGATCATTGCCAAATACTACGATCTGCGAGACTCTTTCTCTTACTAATCCAATTTCCCTCCGGACTCTGCACCATCGTGGCCCAGGCGGCCTCCTGCTACCACACCGTAAAGGGATCCCCAAACTCCAGAAAATCCGTTAACATACTGATATCTTTCCAGCCGCTAAGTTACAATAGGTACATAATTATTGTATTGTGTATGGAACCTTTGGCAGAGTTTCCGTTTTCCGGCGGCATTGACAGTATCCATCAAGGTACTGTAATGTTCCGCTTAAATCGGAAACCACAAAATACAGTCATGTTTACCTTATCTGCGAGAACAGTAATTCGGCCAGCGCATGCTCAGCATTGGCCAGAAGCTTCCCGGCTAATTAACTTGCCGCAGGAAACGAGAGATAGCGTAGCGCTTACTTTATCAACGTTATACATCTTTTCGATCGGGTTGCCTGTTTTCCAACCTTGATGTTTACTAACTATCAGTTGAAAGAGAAAGGTGATTAACCTGCCGCAGCAGGCAAAATCACAGGAAGTGCTTCGCTCCTCTTGTGAAGGAGGAATTACTTACTCGATCGTTAATCATGAGAGGTTTTGCAATAAGAAAAAACAGGGATCTGTCATCCTGTATTGTAAACAATCGGCCACCTCACTTTTTGATATGCAGAGGACTATAGCTGAATTAACAACGCTTATTCTCTTGTGTTAGATAATCGAAACCTAGGCCTACAGGTCCGAATGCGCGACGAATCCAGTAAGAGCAGCTAATCAAGTCAGCTGCAGATGCTGTCGCTAGGAAACCAGTAA
The DNA here is from genome assembly GCA_034698045.1 of Paramacrobiotus richtersi. NCBI lineage: Eukaryota > Metazoa > Tardigrada > Eutardigrada > Parachela > Macrobiotidae > Paramacrobiotus > Paramacrobiotus richtersi. Next base: position 3,984 of record JAQGAU010001275.1, on the reverse strand, counting down.
CTATGTAATCTAATCAACATGTAGCCGCAGCTGCAACATATCGGCCATAATAAATTTACATAATTAGATTCTCGTGCGATCGAACTACCACAAAATATATGGACCCAGGATTCTGCTGTTGTGGATATCCTCTTTTATAAAGGACTTGCCTGTGCCGATTTGCAAATGCGATGCCATAATCGAGGACACACGTTCTCGACACGTTATCCTACGATGCTCGCTATATTGTCAGCGCAGTTTATTGTTTTTTTTTATCTTCGGGCGTTATTAACTTTAGGAATGTCGTCCGGTACTATCGCTAAGGCAATTCGACCGTTTATCGTCCGGGTAAGTCATACTTTTTACACGCAACAGTCTTCGTGCCACCCTCGCCAACATAAATTCCACTGTCATTCCCAGTTCTATGTAATACCGTAGCAGACTGCGCTCGGCGTACTCGTCGACGAATTTGCGAGTGCAGTGATAGTAAATATATGGTCACCGTTAGCTAGGGTGGCTAATTCCAGAAATTGTAAAGGGGTTATCTAGAGCAAGCCCCGTGCCGGAAACGACACATTGTAGCGGCCAGTCTGCGTTTACGGCACTTGCAGAATGTCATTCGCCCGAAGCCACAGGAAATGGCATGCTTCATTACTACAACGGAGGTTGTTACCGTCATATCTCAGGATGAAATGCCCAATGATCGGGTCAGCTACTTCAGTAAGATTGCCCAAGAATATTTTTACACAAAAGGTTGTGAAATGTGAAAAGCATGTCTTGGGCGCCGTTTCCGATCGCGTCATTCAAGGCCTCGCGTTGTTTGTTGCGTTCGTTGATCTTTGCCATTAAGATGGCATACGTCTCTAGGCTTGGTCCTATCCGGCGAGCGTACTTGGCGATATCGTTGGTTGGATTTGAATACGTGTTTGAAGTTTTGCCTGTGTAATAGAGCTGATTTTTTTACGAAAATACAACATCGCACACCATGAAATACCCAACTATTAGATGGTCTAGTATTTGTCATTTGAATGTTGCTTGAATGATGCAGCTGTTAACTGTAAGAGATTAGCATTGTATCAGTCCCGCAAGGAACATGTCGGTGGAAGATCCTTTGGATAAAGCATACGTTTTCAAAGGTAGTTCCTACTTTCGTTCCAAATATGTCGTTTAGATTTGTTGGCTTTGTCGCTGCGTTTATACATGAATGATAAGCCGAAGCGTACTCTGTACGTATTCGACAACGTAGATTCATAGTAGCTGAGTCCAGTACCAGAATGTCGCAGTCATGGGTAATCTCGAGACCTTAGACAAAGACTTCACATCTATCTTTCGAGAAACAAACATGCAGATATTATATCCCAATTGCCACTGAGTTACTGTTGCTTTTGGCGACTGCAGAGGTCATTCTGAACTGGCAGTCTGGTATGAATTTGTAAGATGGTCTGGTATGGCTGATTTCCCTTGTTCAGATGTATTGCACCCTTATGGTTGCTGGCTTCCGATGATCAAGTAATACATGCATCTGCCGTTATTATTACACGGTTTCTTGCGCTATATATATCTGACGTCAGTTTCGTTTTGTGCGGTATTGCTAGTACCTATTTAGGAACTGCAATGTTTCGCTTAAATCGGAAAACGGCAAATTCGGCAAACGGCTTTTCTGAGTATTCCGTACGTACTCTTCATATCAGCCGCATTGAACCTAACCAAATATGTAGAAGATAAATATGACTCTACTGCAAATTTCTAGTTACGCAAAATTTCGCAGTCAACACTTTGGGGAAATTCGGCTTGCACCAACAGTTGTTAGTGCACCAGGTCAGTCTCTGCCGCAGCCAATAATTACAATAAAAGCCAAAACGCTCAGGATCGTTATCATTTTTATTAAGGAAACGCCTAAATACATGGCTGTTATCTGCCAATTTCAGGAGGAGGGCACTTGGCCAAAATATCGAGCCGAAACGGCTCACATGAATGCAGTGTGGTGACACGAAGTTTATTGCAGACACAAAGAAATTAAAGTTAATTCTTTCCGTAAAAAATATGTCATTCGACCGACAGCACGACCAGTCGGACCTATACATCGCAATGGCATTGTGAATATCCAGAAAAACACCTCCATGAAGCACACAATGAATCCCCAGGCTTTCCTTGACCGATGAACTAAAAAGTCAGTGTTAATTCCTGATCTCGATTTTTTTGCGAAGGCAGTCGACATTTTACCAAGCGAATGATCCTTGTTCGTAAACTGCTGATACTCAGTGCAAAAAAACACGGGATCGAGCAGGTCCAGTAACATGGACAGGACAGTTTGTACTTCACGCAAGGTCTCTAGCTCGCCGGGCGGCACGAAGTCAGTCAGTTTGTAGTACACCAGACTGGGAATCCAGCAAACCGAGGCGCTTAGTGTGAACAAGCTCACAACGACAAACGACCTGGATTTACTCGCTGGCAGATGCTGCGGTGAGCCGGTGTCCCCACCAAGTGTGGTCGACACCCCATCAAGTGGGACAGATTGCACAACAAAGGCCCGTCTTCTCCTGCAAAACACCTTCCAGAGCAAAAACGGATAACATACCGGGATGGATAGCTTTGACACGCTAAATACCCACACCGTCACAAACATGAACCATGTCGACTGCGCCTTGGTGTCCAAATAATAGCTGGTACTGTGCGGCACGCGGTAATACATGGCATCTAACGTAATTCTGGGCAGCAAAAGGACGTGTAAGTACACCACTACGCCGAAGCTGAATATGGCGGCTATACCCGTGAAGTGTGGCGATTTTTGTACGTTAACGGCCATAGGAGCGCCCAAGCGCGATTGATGGTGATTAGCACGTGAATGTGTACCGTTACAGCCGACACAATATACGAATCATAAAGTAGTAACGTGCAGGCTTTAAATCCTAGCCAGCGGAAGCCGTAGTAATCGGAGAGAATCTCGATCGGGTAGCCAAAACCAACGTAAAGGACGTGACGCTGAATAGGACAACAATGTACACATTAAACGGAGTTCGCAGGTCTTTTTCCTTAAGCATGGCAAGGAGAGCAACGCACAATTGACGGCCAGTGTGATCACTGTTAAGCTGGTTAAGCTGGAAGACGAATTTGTAACTGAGTAATCGGTCTTTGGCGCCGCGGTGTGGTTACTGGGAGAAAGAGAAAGATTTGTGCACTTGGACTCCAGCATTCATCTGTTTGTGCTATGTCAACTGCAAGTTGCAGTTAAAAGGTGTGTTATTCGAATTGTCATTGATCGATGCACCCTTGCCAACGAGGATGAGTGAATGAAATCTCAGGCACTGCAGGTAGCGGTAATAGCCGACGTCTGAGTTTGCAAGTCGCTATTATGCAGCTCACAGCCTAGGTTGCGACAAACGACTAGCGCAATACATAATTATTATCTAGCTCATTCTGACAACAAAAAGGCCCACCACTTTTCCGGGTGAGCTGTGGGATTAATTTTCAGAACCCGAGAAAGTTAACCCTGGTTTTTTCTTGTTTCTCCTTTCGAGTAACACTGCACATTGTCACTAGCTGTACATGTAAGGATACCGTAATAAGCCAATTACTGCCAGACTCATTACCGGCATTTATTTTAATTTTCATCACAGGTGAAGAAAAGACCGTCCGGAACGTGAGATCATAATACAAGAAATGAATTAGCAGCACTAACGAGACAGCCCCAACTTTGCCGAGTATTATAACGCAACATGTTCTGCTTGAAGTACCTACCTAAAGTGTGATATCCGCCGTTCGCCGTAAATCCATTACTGCAACGAAGAAATACGTAGATTAAAAATTCAATTCGCAGGCAGGTTACCGGTTGGCCACCATTGTCAGTGATAATCAAAAGAAATTCACAGCATGGGAATTTAGACGGGTTAACATGAACTCAACGCATGTAACCGGCAATTATGTCCCACCCCCGCCAAAATGTCCCCCCGGACATTATTGCCGGGTCCCCTTTGTAACCATCGCCAACTGTGTAACCCTTGCACA
>JAQGAU010001274.1:0-20143 GCA_034698045.1 Paramacrobiotus richtersi | reverse complement strand
CGCCCCCCCCCCCCCCCCTCCGAAAAGTAGATATTACGGCCCTGTCGCTCGGTCTACGAGCACGAAAGAATGAAGTGCTACCTAGTATGGTACTGGTAATGGGAACTGCATCGGACTGGTATCTAACATACTGAAATCTAATGATTTACGTGTTTTTATGATAATACCGTTACATAAATTACCCAGTCCGGTATAGATGCAAAAATACTCGGAGGCTCCAGTACCCGTCAACGATGCCGGATATGTTGTCTGATTGTGTGTTATCACTGTATCGCTCAACTGTTTATGTATTCGGACCGTAATGTTTGCTTTTGGCGCAATCGAAGCTGACCCCGTCAAACTCACACAAAAGGACGCATTGCAAATTATCGCGGTGTCTATATACCTATGAGCTGATCCAACAAAATAATTACAAGGCTTAATTATTTTCCGTCTCCTTTACTTATCGAATTTTGAATTGTTAAACTGTTAACCAGGTGAGAAGTAAGTCGTTAGGGATGCAACTGTGCCGTAGCATCAGGATAGCGTGGACGTCGAAAACTCCGTGTCTCGGCAAAGAAGTGAGCGTCAGGTGACCTTGCAAAAGCAGAGAACGTTCAAAAAAATGAATGCCCAGAGATAGTGTGTACTTATCAGTCATATTCAGTCATCTTTTATTTTCATTCTAGCCGCATATTGCAAGTGGTAATCCAGGCCCCGCACATGTTGTGTTTGCGAGAGAACAAAAAGTGACTTAAGGCGCTTTTCCACCCATTCCGATAACTATAAGTGAAATCAAGACAGCCAGGCAACTGTAACTGCGGCACCAAGGTGCATTAGTGTTTTTAATAACCAAAACATGGATATACACCGTCGAGAAATCCGTTTGTGCGCACAACGTCCGGTTATTGCGCAACAGCGGCGAAAGGTTTAAACACGTTTCCTTCTCAGATAATTCAGCGTTTCATCCAAACGTCTTGAAACTTTCATCATAAATGCACACATATATGATGATCGTTCTAACCCGGAATTAACCCGGTACCATGTTTCTGAAATTTTAAAATGAATTTCAAAAATTTTAAAATTCATTTTAAAATTTCAAAAACATACCTCAGGGCTGGAACTGGTTCAGAACGATCATCACATATATGTGCATTTTTGATGAAAGTTTCAAGAAGTTTGGATGAAACGCTGAATTATCTGAGAAGGAAACGTGTTGAAACTTTTCGCCACTGTTGCGCAATAACCGGACGTTGCGCGCACAAACGGATTTCTCGACAGTGTACATCCATGTTTTTGTTATTAAAAACACTAATGCACCTTGGTGCAAAGGTTACAGGCGCGCGGCTGTCTTGATTTCACTTACAGTTATAGCAATGGGTGGAAAATCGTCTTAAGACGGCGGCTTCTAAAAAGGTTTAGCAAGACTTGTCAGCGTGCCAAGTATCTCACACCTTGCTACCCATTAAGGGTTCAATATTGCATAATTGTTCGCGGTTTAAACTGACGCAAACACAAAAAATAGCGCAGCGATACAGTGATTGGCGCGCAGTGGGACAACATAATAATTATCAGGCTCATCGTAATATTTTTGCGAACATACCGGGACGATTAATATTATAACACGTAGATCATTATAAAGACCAGATACCACTTCCAGCTTCAAGTCCAGATCCCAGGATACCAGATACCAGTCCGATGCAGTTCCCATTAGCAGTACCGTATCAGATACCAGACTACCATTACCAGCTACCAAACCCAGGGTTTAGTGCGACCCCAGAATTTTAGATCAGATCCTGATCTGCTGCAATATGAGACCGCGCTGTGTGGGGCAAGCAAACGTACCAGGGGGCGTACGAAAACCTGGGTTTGGGGACTGGACCGGGTAATCTGGGATATGGTATGGTACTGAACCTGGGAATCAGGTCCAGACTGGTAACTGGACATATGGTCTATGGTACTTGGTTCCGGTGCCAGTGTCTGGTATCTGCTAGCGGCTGGGATTTGGTATCTGGTTTTTATGACTGGTACGTATTGGAAACGTTCGTTTGTAGCAATCCATATTTATTAATCTGTTGTTAATTTTCAGATCGTTAATGTCTGGTAGACGGAAGAATATTTTAAAACGTTTGAAACTCATTTAAACCTTCGCTGCCATCCGTTCTGGTTGAAAATGGTTCGGGAGCATTGTCACATTTATGCGCGTTTACTGAACATCGCATAAGCAAATTGGACAGAAGCAAGATTTTTGAGAGAAACACCCAATGTTTAAATTTTTTGACCATATCACGCAACAACCGCTCATTGCGCGCAAATGAACAAATGGAAAACGTAGGTCTTTTTCACTTTCGAAAGCAGTGTATGGCTGTTGAGGTATTGTTTGATTAGGTGTAGTAGCAGCATCAACTGCCCGAAACCATCGATTTAACCGGAAAGATCTAAAAATCTATTAACGATCTAGAAATTAACAACAAATCAATAAATACAGAATGTTACGAAATAACGTTTCAAATAGTTACGCATTAATAACCCGAAACCGAATCATAGATTAATTCATCTCGAGCGTTACGAAACGAGTAATTTAAGAAGTAAGAAATTTAAAAATTTCGCTAAATAAGCACCAAATTCATGTCATAAAACCCAGATACCAAATCCCAGCCGCTAGGAGATACCAGACACCGGCACCGAAACCAAGTACCATAGACCATATGTCCAGGTACCAGTCTGGACCTAGTTCCCAGGTCCAGTACCATACCATATCCCAGATAACCAGGTCCAGTCCCAGTTCCCAAACCCAGGTTTTCGTAATACCCACGTAACGGGCGCCTCCGCTGTGTCTACTTCACGCTCTTCTTAGTGTCCTGGTGCAGTGGGCCACCATCGCTGTCATCTGCTGTGTGTAAATACTTCCTAGCTCACCTTACTTCAGACGGCGTTTCAGAACAATGCTAACAACAAGCTTCAAAAATCAATAAAAAAAAGTGAATGTCTTTCTAAAATCATCATAAGATTTGTGCTCGTAGCAAAATCAATTAATAACAAATCTAGTTGGCGATAATTTGAACATTCTGATTCTATTTCGAGAAAGAACTAGACCAAACTTCAGCTTCTGGCGAACAAAAGCGCACTTTTTGAGGTATAATTGCAGACATTTTTTATAAAAACACGAACTGAATCTGTCAGGGTTTGTCGGCTCGTTCACCTGATACCACTTTAATATTTTTGTGAGCTTTTTCCGAATTGTTTACGCAGTTTTCCAATTTCGACTTTGGGCGCTGTAATTTCAAGTTTAAAATAAATTATGCAATAATTGCAAATGTGGAATAGAAGCGTGGATTAATCACTTGTTTATATATTCTGTTCATCACAAATGTAAAATGATGAACGTGCGCAGGTCAGTAGTTACCGCCATTGTATAACCTGGACAGGTTGTACAATGGCGGTATCATGCAGTCAAAATACTACTGAGTACTGACGTACAGCATATTAGAGCCAGCATATTAGAGCTGATTAGATTGGTCAACAATGCTATGTTACATTTGAAATTGCTGTATGATTTTAAGCTTGAATTTACAGTGTCTGAAATCGAAACTTCAAAAAGTGCAGTTTGATTCACCAGAAGTTGTATTTTAGCCGACCTGAAATCAGAGCTTTAAAATTATTTCCAACCAGATTTGTTAACAATTGACTTAATTACTGGCAGGCATTGTAGGTTAACTTTAGAAGATTACCCACAATTTTGTATAACAATTGCCCAAACAAAACAATTATGCGGTTGCAGGTTTTGTATAGAGGAAGAACACTACTTTGTAATGCAGTTTTCGGAAACAGTCGCATGTACGACTGCTTTACTCGATATCTCTCAACTCTCAAGGTGCGCCTACTAATAAAGTTTGTTGATGGTTTACGCACTGATTTCAAACTACGGGAGTAAAGCATATTTTTATTAGCTTGCATTAGGGCGGAAAATTACCCAATGGGTACCGTTTTGGATGGTTGGCCTACATATCATGTTTTCGGGCATGAAATCGCAAATGTGCAGCGTCACTGCATACGGTACACAGGATAGACCAAGGATTGCTCTACCCTGTGATAGGGTCATTATTTGCCCGCAGCGCGCGCGCAGCCCACAACAGGTGTGTAAATAAAGACAAAGTAAATAATAAAAGTCCCGATAAATTCAGCCGTGCATTAAAAGTATGATTTGAAAACAGTATAAAATGCATGAAAACAGAAGAAACATTATTACACAAGCTTTTGCAATTTCATTGATTACGTGAAACGTTGAATTTTGAATATTTCGAAATTCGATATCTGTTGACACAGCTGACGAAGCCCAAAAAGCTTGTGTGCAAGCGTGCTGTGATGCACGCTCAGAACGTAAACGCTCTCCTACGCCAAAATCTGGGAAGATCTCTGGCCCAGAAACACAACCAAATCGAGTCTCTGAGCTCAATATACCTTTATTGAGCGAAGACCAAACAAATCTGGGAGAAATCCCAACAGAAAACCAAAGGGGAGCAAAACACGGCTTCCAAGCTGCAGTCAACATCATAGATAGTTGAACACTGCGGATTACTGTGCGAGACCAAGACGTACGGCATAGATACGTAGGCCATGTCCGGGCATAGATACGTAGGCCATGTCCGGGCGCATCACATACGCATACGTGCGTATCCACGAGGATGCGTCATCTTCACACTTTTTTTCTTTTTTTACATGCTCTTCGTTTACACACCTGTTGTGGGCTGCGCGAGCGTTGCGGGTGAACAATAACCTGATCGCAGGATACAGCAGTCCCTTGTCTATCCCATGTACGGTGTACCTGATGCAATAACTGGGTACAACTGCGATTTCATGCAAAAAATTGTCTGGTAAAGCTATCCAAAACGGAACCCACTGGGTGTTCCTTCGCCTTAACTTGGGAAATGCAGCTTCTGGGCCGGCGGGATGCAGCTTTTTTAAGCAGATTGCCACGTCGTGTAGCCAAGGTGCCTGTTTTCAGTACAAATATGATTATGTTATGTGTGTAACTCCGTCCGTCGGTCACTACTTCGACAAGTGCTGCAGCATACTGTATAGAACATATTTTACGGATCACGAGATATATGTAGCACCATTCCCCCTAATGCTTTTCTGCAGAAGGAAATCATATTGTTAACGTGGGGGAAATCAGTGTGCTTGCACAAACCCGTCTTCGCAACGCCACGCTTTTTGTGCTTTTGAAAACTGTCAAACTGAAACACTTCCCGTTTGTTTCATCTTGAGTCAATCTTGCCCATCGATGGACCAAAAGAAAGTGAAAAATTTGCTGAAAATTATCATGCAAAGCAAGTGTGAGTTCAAGAAAGTTGAAGGAAGTACGGCGCCGTTGTAGTTAACATAGATCCTTACGGCAGGAGCCAGATCCGTTGACATTTGCGCCCGTAGAAACGCTCGGTATCCGCAAACGCGTCGAATATCCTTCAGAGGCAATAAAACTGGGGACTTGTTTGATATCATAATTCTCAGCAAATTTTGCCCTTTTGGTCCATCGTTGGGCAAGATTGACTCAGGATAAAACAAGCCGGAAGTGTTTCAGTTTGCCAGTTTTCAAAGCACGAAAAGCGTGGCGTTGCAAAGACGGCTTTGTGCTAGCACAGTGATTTCCCCCCACGTTAATATGATTTCCCTCTCCAGAAAACCATTGGGGGGAATGGTGCTATATCCCGTGATCCGTAAAATATGTGCTAAATGCTGCAGCACTTGTCGAAGTACAAGATTTATAAGCTGACGTTTTTGGAATAACATCATTGAATAATATTGATGAGAATAACATTAATATAGCATATATTGCCAGTTATCGACGGATGTTGAGCGAAGGTGCTCCATGGTGAAAGTAAGACGAAGAATATTGATAACGACGGTTTGTGAGCACCGCTGCAAAGTTGGGTGATCATGATGTTCGGCACAGTCGTGCAATTCCGCTAGAATCGACAAATATTTCTGCACAGTTACTGCCGCACCCTGTGTCTTTTTTTACATTACAAAACAGAGGAGCTATCCATCTTGGTCTAGTGATTCCTTGCAATCACCGACCTGTTTCTTGCAGTGAATTTGTTATTTTGGCCCGGTCTTTTTGTGTGTTTACAAATAGTGGCAGCGGTAGCTTTGTGATTCGGCCTTGTTATACTCTGTATAATCTTTATTGCGCAAGCCGGTGAGCCATTATCGGTTATATCTGACATTTATAACAGGAAATTTAAACCTTGTGGGGTAGCACAGCACGCATACCCATCATTAACCACAGACACTTCAACAGAACAATACATCTCATGCCAGAGGCTATATATGCACCTCATATGTCATAACTGCTGCTCATAACCCATAAGTAGTACTCATGACTCATAAGGCGCGCTCATAACTCATAAACGCTGTTCATTACACATCAGCGGTGGTCATCACCTCACTAGTGGGCAGTTGCGGTCACTGCTCAATGGTCTTTGAGACAAATACTCTGCCAGTCACAACAGGCCATAATTATTGACAATTCTCCTAGCAGTTATTAGACGATATCAGTTGGCACAAATGAAGAACTGAGGACGAGTTATAGTAAGACACAGATACGGATCCACATGTGTTGATAAAATATAAATGGCAAGTGATTTATGTTATGATATGTTAAAGAAACGCAACGTATTTATCAACGGAAGAAGTCCGCAACAGTACATTAACGCCAAAACCCATCGATCCGTGACTGGCACTGACCGCAACTGACCACTGGTGGGTTTGATAACCACCGCCTAGGAGTAATGACAAGTGTTTTTGAATTATGAGTACTTCGATCTGCGCCATAAATGGATAAGTGCACGCTGCTAGCCCTTATCTGGATAACCCTCCAATCAGAATTTGCGCAGTACTGTAAAGCATAACGTGAGCGCTCACCAAGGGGGGTCTCCAAGTAAGGGCGAAAAAGCTGCTATAATCCACTTATAGCACAGATCGAAGTACGACTTCTGCGTTATGACTTAATGAGTTATGAGCAGCAGTTATGACTTATTATGTAGCCCATGCCAGAAACGGACCTCACTATTGCAGAAGCAAACCGTGCATTAATGCCGTAATGGCAGAGCAAAGTCTGCTACTAAAGACAGATCCGTGCTATTCCATTACATGTCCATGGACGCTTTTGAGTTGAAGGCACAGGCAGGGTCCAAGTCCGAAGGGCAGCTTGATCCACGTGGAATCCGTATAAGCCCAGGCGTTGAGGAGACGCACACGCAACTCAGTGCGGCCAGCGCTGATGCTGACTGAGCCCCACCACGAGCTGGTCCATGGTTAATTATTTGCTGGGCCGTTTTTGCTATTTGTTTTCTTGGTCGAAAGGGGGATTCGATCCGCGGTCGTCTCGGTTGCTGGCGATACGGCTAACCACTTTGCCACACTGCGCGTTAATAATGGCAGTTTTAGAAAACTGCACGGAAAATAATTGTGCAGTGCAGCATACAACGTTTTGATGCAAAACCAGTTCAGCGGGACTTTTGGATTTAAAAGTAAATTTAAAAACGTTTGATTTAGGAAAAACACCGTGATTACCAGGCGGTGACCAGGCAGCCAGCCAGTAGCCCAGTTGCCAGCCAGCCACAACCATTGATTAATACTACGAGTACCCCGAAAGTTTGGGCTGTGTAACTGGACGAAAAAGAACACGGAATCTTAACATAATTATGATAAGGAAAGAAACACTGATTGATGGATCACGAGTCGACATGAACAGAGTGGTGACCAAACACCGCATTTAATAGGGAAACCTAAACAACGATAGATCGTGACAATCTACGAGAGAATATCGACAAATTATTACACTCATTCCGTCACTAAAACACATGGCGAACAAATATCGGGCTGCAAAATAGGTGCGTTCCCTATAGTGACCGCCGGATATAATAGTGCCTCCTAATCTAGAATACGTCCTCAAATCCAACAATTGCACCGTCTGTTCTAGACAGCAGGCATTCTGCATGAAAATATATAGCAGCAAATACTGGAACCAGATGTCGAGCAAAGTGCTAGACATCTAGATGGTGCACTGACAGGTGAATGAGCGACCCAGGCCATCCCCATGGTTAAGTATGCCGACGGACGAACAGCCAAGACGTCTCACAATTCATAGGCATTTTTCAAAATAATATGTTACTTCATGTGTTGCAGAGCCGGAGTTTTACGCCCGTGACTGTGTGGCGGGATACCCGAACCGCGCTTGGCTTGACGCGAGAGAGTACACTCCTATAAATGCCGTCGTTGAAGTGTGGATTTGCAGCACGGATGGCTGTAACGGCAAGGGCAAAGCAGCAGGATAGCAAATGTTTGCGCGCGCATCATAGCGATTACAGAACGGTTCGCCTGCCTCGCCACGTATAAATTGTCGCAGTCTTGCTAACCTTGCCTGAAGGCGAGCTGAAGTGGTCAGTGGTTAATAACTACCATGACACAAACGGTCTTAGCAAACAGGATCTGTTCTACGTAAACAATCTTCAAAGCAACACTGGATATTTTTTGTTCATTAAAAAAGGTCAAGAGCCACTGCAGCAGAAAATAGTAACAATGAAGATTATCACAATACATTGCATGCTAAACAGATTCCCGCATTTTTGTAACGGGGAACTCTGAATTACACGAACTGAAGCTTACTAAAAGAGCAGACTAAAAGTGCGATGCGTGTAGCTGTCTGGTTGGGACTTATAAAGAAGTCTCTGTTTCGTCTAAATCTCAGTTTCTGTTAAGGTATTCCATTACCAATTTCACTGGAAGTGGAATTTAACCCACAGGTCCATTACGTTTCACAACTCTTACGGAAATACATCCTGTAATACACATACACGCCACATGTGATCGCTGTTGGCGAAAACAAGAAAATTCGATAAAAGATTTGAAATCTGTAATTTTCCCAAGAACCCTTCGTACTGCACATCCTTGACCAGGTGTCTTGAGATCTGAATTGACTAGATTCTTGTAAACTTAAAGACAAAAATGTAGTTTAAAACAGCGGAATCTGGGACGTAGAAATGTGTGAATCTGGAGGAAAAGTGCCATAGTCAGCTCTTTTATGCATGCACCATAATCATTACCAAAAAAACGTCACAGTGAGTCAACCGTTAAACAGTAGGTGGCACATCGTAAGTCGTAAAGTGCTGATTATTGCAGTAGTCGCTGACGCAGACACCCTGTACAATTTTTATATAATCGAGGAGATTGTTGGTCTGAAACAGGGATTTATGTAGTGTCTCAGGAGCGTTGGTATAGAAGCGGTTCGCACCGTGCCCGTCAACCCAGTTGAAATCGTAGCAGCCACGGGATACTATCCACTTCACTGCAAAGGTGTTCCGGTTAAGCAACATAAATTCCCAGTTAATACTTTGTAAATTGCTCCTGAAATTGAACTTGTCAGATTAAGTTCAGAAAAGGTTTTTGGCCGATCGTGGAGCTTGTTCTGTACGAAACGATTTGCATATTAGTTATCGCTTTCGCGTATCTGACAGGAAACAAATTAAATGGAGGCTAACTATTACCAACAGATCCAATAGCCTGTATTAAAAAAAAGAGGTCAACCACCTATACAGGCATGATAGTAACACAATGTTGTGCACGATCATTGTTCCTGTAGCCTCAGAGAGGTTAATAAAAAAAGGTTTGGGTCGCGGAAGCGTGCAGCTCACTCGTGTTTGAAATATCCCGGGCTTCTGAAATTTTGATGGCCGACATGCTTTTAAATTGGTTGTGTTAATATCGCACTTTTGCGGAAGTGCTGTGAGGTTCCAGATTTGCAATAATTCGATAAAAAGGATGCAGATACCAGAAGCATACGGTTTCTCTTGTTCAGTTGTTTCGTCACATCTGCAGAAGCAGACAAAATCGGAAAAATTGAACAACCTTCTGTTTTCGAAAGGTGCCACTACAATTAATTTCCGTATTTCCGAAGGAGTATTCAATGGGCCGTGGCCAGAGTGGTCGGGAATGGATTAAGACCACCTGCAGTGATGTAGCTAGCACTTATGGTGGTCATGTTCAAACGAACATATCTCGTTACTGATTGCTACATCGTTTTCTACAATTTTTGCAGTATCCAGAAGAATGGTGTTAATATAATTACTTATAATCAAATCGCAATTGAGATATTCGGTTATCACAAAAAACATTTCCAAAGGACGGTATGCATAACAAATTTAAAACTCAATATAAAATTACCAAAAACTAAACTCAGTATATAATCACCAAAAATTATTATGGTAGTACTGGTGCGGGCAAATCGTTTCTAAAATAGCTTTGCTTTTTCTGACCCAGAACGAGATTTTTGCATTTTAAAATACGCTTGCAATAAATTTTTGAATATTTCAACTGCTCATAACCTTCGCTATTATTGACGGATTTTGCTAACTTGTCTCAGAACGTGACAAATTTTATCCTCTTTCTTTTGATATCTCATACGACAATTTTTATGGAGTTTGAAGAGCGCAGTAGAGCTAAGACTTTTTGAACAGGGGGATACAATGCACCTGTTTTTTTGGTGCGGTTGGGTGAAAGGCGCAGAGAGAGTACTGGTAACACAATAGAGCAACCAGTTCTATACCGAATCCACATAATCAGATAAGCGATACGTGCGCGAGGTGAAAGAAACAGTTGAAATTCGGAACCCACCAAAACTACTGCTCACATCACTGCGTGTTCCCTTAAGAACACAATTAAATTTTGAAATGTATGTTAGAACTGAAAGTCGCCACCCATCATGAAACTGGCACGTTCTGCGCGCCGGAAGTGAAATTTCTGTTATTAAAATTCGTAATGATCTATGATCGTGGAAATCTAGAATTCATTGTTCACTGTATATGGTTAAGGCTAACTGCTATTAGTATGAAAATATGTGGATAGAAGATCTTGCTCTTGGAAAAACAACAGAGTCTGTGTTAACAATATCAACTCTTCTGCACGCAGAAGTGTGTTATTACAAATCGCCTGTTTGTGGCTATATGTACCTCATCAGTCAGTATTGCTGGTCAGCGTTCATTACTCAGCAGTCAGCAATGGTGGTCAGCACTCATCAACTGAGGGTTAGCACTCATCAACCCTGATCAACTAATGATCCATATTCATTAGGGATGGCCACTCTACTGATCGCCAATGGTCAGGGACTCAGGGCTGATCCCTGTTTAATTGGTACAGCGGCAAAAAGTCTGCTAATGTCTATACTGTCCTGAAATCACAAGATACCATTCGTCAAATCTGTCATTTGATCGTTACAATCGACCAACGATCACTACATCCGGCTTGCTGCTCAGAAAAAAAACAAGTTCCACAGAAAGGGGTACTGAGGCACTGTTGTTCCACGAAGGCAGCTTTCGAAAAAGTAGCTAACGGGTAGAGGAGAAAGCGGGAGCGTA
Source organism: Paramacrobiotus richtersi (assembly GCA_034698045.1). Taxonomy (NCBI): domain Eukaryota; kingdom Metazoa; phylum Tardigrada; class Eutardigrada; order Parachela; family Macrobiotidae; genus Paramacrobiotus; species Paramacrobiotus richtersi. The sequence continues at coordinate 8,750 of JAQGAU010001274.1, read as the reverse complement.
TGTTTACGGAACCTTTCTTCACAACGTACCGAACACAGTGTTTCTTAGTTTACTGTCTCGAACACAGATCGAATGATGTGGTCGAGATTGCGTTAACAGTATCCACTTGCTGTCCTGGACGCATGTAAAAACAAGAAAAACACGGGTCGTCCTCCAAATGACCAACTAGACTCTTTAGTGCAACATAGTCTCTGATAATATTTTCCCATTCGGTACATTTTTGCCGTTTTGAGAGAACATTTGAGAAAAACATCTTGCAACACTTAAGGTCACTAAAATTAGCAAACTTTGCGCGAGTCCAATATTCCCAAGTTGAAGACCGAAGTGAACTGTTAAGCAGACCTGATGAATAACCTCGTGGGGTGCTTTCAACAGTTCGAATATCGTGCTTTGTTCAACGCCCATTTCTCTATAGATATCCACGCAGACTAACACAGCCGTCTACAATCACCATTAAAATCGCAAAACAAAGTCTTATAAGGATAATAACGGGTGACGCGCAATTTTTGATCGTATGTTTGAGTCTCCGTACCTCCTATTCGATAAACAAGAATGCCGCCGTTCAAACGTTGCTTTGTAGCCAGACTACCATACTATATTTTCACTACATCAAGTTTGTTCGGAAATGCAAGGTCGCCATACAGATAATTTTTACTGAAATCGGCCAAAATTAGATACTGTCCTGAGGACGAAATTGAAAAAATTCTCTTTTTGTAAATCAGCGCACACGGCACCCACAGAGCAGACATAGGATAGGAAAGAGATACCGTTCGAAAGAGCATTTGATCCTCTTCTAGGAGGTATGAAAATTTTCATCCATCTGTCAAGGTACCAAAAAAGCGTTCTCGAGAAAGGAGGTCAGCCAGTTCCGAATTCTCATGCTGAGCCCAGGGGTCAAGGTTGACCTTAATGGCTGCGGGTCAATTATCACCGTGCGGAGCTGTTTTATATTTTTTCGGGTGCTGCATTGACTGCTGTTGTAAAAGTGAGCAAGAACAGTTCGTTCGCGTCATCCTCACAAACGCAACAATAAATCTTTCGTGGACATATGAATTTTTAAATAATAAAACTCATAATTTACGGATTAAGTACCAAAAGTTTTAATTCGTCATTAAATTCCCGTTATGGAATCGACCCGTAAGATATACGCACGTCGAACCGCGAGTACTTCTCTGTTATATTCGCAAAAAAGCGATAATTTAACTTTCTGATCATAACAAAGGCCGGTGACTTTTCAACTCCATATCATGGGACACTGGAAAGATCTACTAGGTTTAGCCAGGGCTAATTTAGGAAGACACGTTTGATGAATATCCCAGTTTTCCTAACACGAGTTGAACGAGGAAGAATTGCTCTTCAAAACGAGCTATTGTGAGATTGCATCCGCTGATCCGTTCTGAAGATATCGAGGACCGAACCTTCGGTCAAAAACTGCGCAAACGTACACGGGGTTTGGCAGCTGAATAATAATAATAATGATGATTTATTGTCTTTCTGCAACGGGACAACGTCCCCTCTGGGCATCAGACATAATTCGGCAACATTCTAAACAACACGCACGATGCCGGTGTCTTAGTTGCTTGCACTTGATGATCGATCTGACGAACATATGAATAGTCGAAAATCATATGCATAGACAAAAGACTTCCATAGGAGTATCAGATCGCTGGTTTTTCGTAGCACCTGCACGCAACCGAACTTGGATATATAAAGGGTGAGGTAGCAAAATATTAGGGTTTTCCCTGTCGCAGTCCAGAATGTGAGAATTCGGTCTGTAAAGGACGACACAGTCGCAACAGTAGAACGTCGCCTTTCTCCATCCCCAATTCTAATATATACGAAAACACCCAGAGCAGTCAAGCAGGGCGGAATATTATCTGCGACCAGATCAGAGCACAGCAGTTTGTCTGCACCAGGATTAATCATTCAGTTTGCTGTCGGTAAAGACCGGTACATGCGCACAATCCAATTGTCCTGTCTCCACATGGTTACGCAGCTGAGTCAGTGACTATGTCAGTCATTACAGTCATTGCGCAGTACCGAAATTCTGACTGACATTGGCGTATCCTTACTTACACGGTGCCTGCGCCAGCTAAACTGACCAAATTGTCTGTAAAACCCAGTGTCTGTAAGGGGCGTAGAAGAAAATACACGACAGGGCGTTCCTTGTCATGCCTGTAACGCCGTCGACTTAGTGACAGAGAGTGGGAAAGGCAGAATTCTGATTGGCCAGCTGAACATTTAATTTAGATCGAGCGTGACTGGCGCCAATCAGAAAATTGCGTAGCGTAACACGCAGTTCATCAGCCTCGAGAAATCGTCCAGCGAATTTTGTCCAAACTTTTCGATACCAAGATCCCGGAATACATTTAAAGTTCAGTTCTAGTTTGGCTCCAATTTTGAGCTGGAAACTCATTAAAGGATGTTCCAATGCCAGCCAGGCGTAGATGCATCTGAATCCTCGCGCTAACCGATGTTTCAGCAGGGAACCCTGCTCGGCGCTGGCTACCCAGCGAACTTAGTTCGCTCGCCGCTATTGTGGAAAGCTGTTTCTTTCGCATGCTGTGCGTGCCCGGAAAAGTGATTGTTGATCATGCGCGGCAGGATACTCAAAAGTAAATACGGTAAGGCGCACTCATTCTAGTTTTCTAACGTGGGCAAAATATCACTGAGTTCGTATTGAAACTCTCAATTTTGCTGTATATTTATCGGAAATATTATAAAATTTTTGAGCGCAGTTTTTTTGCAAGTTGTTTCGTTTACGGGGATGCCCCATGTGCTGGCTACCCAGAAGAAAAGAGATATGACTTAATAGTCAATATCAGTAATTTGCTAGCTTGGTTATTTCTTGTTAATCATATTAAGCTGCGCAACTGTTAAAGTATCTGAATCTGGTTATTTAGCTGGTTCGACGAAACAACATCTAGCGGAAATTTGATTTATTGTAGAGAGGAACATCATCGAAATTTTGCAGGGCACAGCGTTAACATGACGATCAACCGTCCTTCTTCAGCGATGGAGAACTCGAGCTGTTGCTGTTTTTGCAGGGTAGCCTGTGCCTTTGGTAGCCAAGTAATTCAGTCAATTAACAGATGATATTTTCTGCTATTATTTATTATTTTCTGTTGGGTTTGTTTGCGGGATTTTGGTGTGGTTGCGGGATGTGACTGGTATACTTCGAATTAACCAAATTCGGAAACGTGTTCCCTTTGAACCCGTTTTCGTGGCGGCTGTCTTAATATGTGACGCTGTGTGTGGTAAACCGTTTTGAGGTGGCGATTGCCTTAGAGTGTGCGGTAGTTTGTATGTGCAGATTCATAAGAGTATGTAAACTAGCTCGCGCAACTGCAACGATCGTATACCGTTATTTACAGACTTACATACGTCTTTTTAGCACTGTGTAAATAAGAAAGCTTCTTTGTCAGTCGAAAATTGTGTAGTGCGCAAGGCCTCTATTACGAGGGCACAAAGAGAGTACATCGCTTGTTACGTTTGTGTGCATACATATTTCTAAAACTTAATAAATACAGATGGATTTAACTGTTAAGAATGGCTCTTGGCACTAACCTAAGCTAGCGATTCTCCTGGCCATAGTGTTAAGGCCATATCGATTTCGAGACAGTGGCCTCGTTCAAGTTTAAACTGAGGTGTTCTGGAAATAAACTTTGTGGTTTTGTTTTTCTGATTTGTTGTACATTGATTCAACTGGCTTGTCAACATTCTTGCCATAAAATAAATATAGCTCCTTCATTTTAAAATTGATTTTAAAGTTCAATACTTTGGTATACGTTGGTTAACGGAGTTAACGGTGATTAACGTTGCTTTCCTATCCGTCTGCCAACCATCCCGTGTGCAGCCGACCGGTGGTTCAGGCATTTTTCTCGATGCTACCCTACCTGTTTTGCGTTCGCAGATGACGGTTAATTTGGCGAATTTTGGTTTGTCCTAACTCGCGTTTTCTATGACGCGTACCATTTTGATGAAACTGCGCAGGCACATCTATCCATCTATCAGGCTGAAACTGTACCCTATATGGAATCACGTTATCTTGCATCTTAAATGAGCTTTTCACGAAAAAAAATTTCTGAACTGAATTATTGCAAAAAAACCATTTTAAAAATCGTTTTTTATCTCTAATTTCATCCAAAGTCAAAATTTCGCGAAAAGCTCATTTCAAGAAGCTATCCAATAGTTTGTCTATTTTTTGAGCCATATACCGGCTTTATCCGATAATCGTATCGCTCGAGAAACGTGTACAAAGTTGCTTTTATGGTTTTTACAGGATATCAATGTAAAAGAAGGTCAGTCGAGGGCAGTTATTGCATTTCTGTGGTCACTGTCAATACCTCTTCTCCACAATTACAGCAAATTCAGGGTAAAATTGAAATTCTGAAAACGAAAAAGACCAATTGTGGAAAAAGGTGAACTACGACAACTCGATAGAAAATCGTGAGGAATTTTGGTAAATTCGCAAAGAATACCGATCGCAAATTAGGGATTTCATTAAAGTGTATCAAGTACTGTACTGGAACAAACTCGGTACGTTAAGAACTGATTGTCCAAAGCTGTTCTGTAGACTGATCGGATTCGGCAAGCATGCAGATAACGATGTGTCTGAAGTGCCAATCGAAATGAACGATTTTTTGAATTTTTTCGCACACAGAGTCTGTGTAATGGTACATATTATAATGCTGTCAATACTGATAGATCAATAAGCAGCCTCCCAACGATACCACTTTTGGATTCTGAGTTTACTGTGTACGAAGTGGAGACGGTTCTGCGTAAAATGTCGTCGAATACAAGCAGTGGTGATTTTTCGCGTAATTCGATGACGTTCAAAAATATGTGCGATCACCCAACATTTCTTTTTACTCTTGTTCGAGTTTTTAACTTTATTTACAATACAGGATTAATCCCGCAGAGCTGGCTGGATGGTACCTTGGTGCCAGTACCGAAACCAGGCAAAGATTACCAGCCAGCGAACTGCCGCCCAATTGTTGTTGAACAGTTACCAATGCGCATTTTATCGTCTGCATTCGCACGCAGACTTGAATTATGGGCAGATATTGAAGATGATCAGGGTGGCTTTCGTATGGGAAGAAGTACTGTCGATCAAATTTTCATTCTACACAAGATTTGTATGGGAAGAAGTACTGTCGATCAAATTTTCATTCTACACAAGATTTGTGAAAAATAAGCGTTTAAGAGACGTCCAGTTTGCTTTCATTGACTTTACGAGAGCCTTCGATAATGTCTGCCATGAAAAACTCTGGAAGTGTTTGCAGATAATGGGAATTTCTTCAAAAATGTTAAACTTTTTGGCAAAAAATGTACGCTTCCGCTCGAAAATAATAGTCGAAATCGCGTAAAATAAAATAACAGTTTTTCTGAACTCTTTCGATTGGAAAAAGGTGTGAGACAAGGCGATCCATCATCATCTGTACTCTTCAACATCTATATTGACTCACGAAGTTTGTGAGTAGAGGACGGATTAACCAGATTTCGTTAGGGAAGCGCACTGTGTCCTTACTAAAATTCGCGGATGATGTCGTACTCATGTGTGACAGCAAAACAGAACTAAGGAATCGGTTAATCGCTTAAAAGCCTTTTCAGATGAATACAGTTTGGCCATAAATTATAAAAAATCATTTCGCATGGTTGCAAGGGGAAGCATGCGTAAAGAAAGAAACTGCGAAATCGAAAGTGCTGGCGAAAAACTTGCACAGGTGAAAGAGTTCAAGTATCTTGGTTTTGTGATGAACGAACGATGTGATTTAAAGGCATCAGCGCGGTACCATTGTGAACAAGTGAAAGCAGTGTATAATGCTGCATTACAGAAGATTACAAACCTGAAAAATGGCTACTCGTGGAAAACTGTACAGTACAGGCGATTTTTGAAAGCACTGTAGGCTGCATCTGCTTGTATTGTGTTGAAATCTGTGGACTGATCTCGGAGGTGGATAAGCTAAAGCTGTTTCTTTCAGCGCGTTTTTGACCTATGCACTGGGACTGGCTCTAAGGCGTTGTATTATGTCCTTGCCGAACTACCGATCAGTCTGCGACAAGTAAAACAGCAAATCCGATTTTTTGAAAAAGTAATACGCGCATCGGAAGGTTCATTGCTAAGAGAAGCTTTCAATGAAAGCATAACAGTTGGACTGAATCGGACTCGCTGCTGGATAAAACATTTGCCCAAGTCGGTATCCGCTGTACACGAAATAAAGTTGAACTTGCTATCTATTGAAATCGTATGCGAAATGTCAAAATATCCGCACGAAGTACCGCTGCAAAACTTGAACAAAACTTTTGCAAAAAACTAACAGAATTCGTAAAAGCTAACGCTGCCCAGAGCAGCCGGTTGATGTTTACTTTTCGGTACCTTCCTTCGACGATGGAACCGGGATATCTGCACGTCTTAGCGATGGATCTTGGCAAATGCTGGATTAAAATCCTGACAGGAAACCACCACTTTGCAGTTGAAACAGAAAGATGGAACAACATGATACGTGAAGACAGATTATGCGCACCATGTGAGCAAGTGAACGACGAGGAAAACCATGCCTCGTTTCAGTGCCCAGCATTTTCTCTACACCGAGAAAGCTACAGGTGAAACTGGATTTTAATGGACAAAAGCCTGTAGAATGTAAACTGTCTGAAAAGTTTCGGCAGATGTTGAAAGTAAATTTAAGCTCTCCTGGCCGTCATACAAATGACCTTTTTTACTACAGTAATTTTCTTAGAGAAATTCTGCGAGATAGCTATCATGCATACTCTGGAGAGTGTGTGTTGTTACCTTCATTGATCTTATTTGATACCTAATATGACTGTTCTCTCTTTGCATCTTGTGTGTTTTATTTTATTTAACCCGTTGGTTTATGTGGCACAGTGTTTGTGTTGTAGCTGGCACTAGTCGTGGTGCTCTTGCCAGAAAAATCTGGGGGAATATTATTCCCCCAGATTCCCGGAATAAGGTTGTTGTTGTGTGGTCTGCCATCACCGCTGTCCTCAGTCAGCTTCTGCTACCTGAGAGAGAGTGAGCACCCGCTTCGGTCTTGTCCTGTTCTTCTAGTTTGAGCAGCCATGGTCAGCTGGCGCTGTCACAGTCAGTTTGTTACAACAGCCGATTGCAGATGTTACTTCTTAGATCAAGATCCTGTAGTAATTCTATCGCAAACTAAACAGATCCTGAAAGATCAGACCTTTACCTAGTCTATTTTTTTTGGAAAAGATGTCGTCTCCCAGGGACGTCCTGACAGATATTTCCATAACAAACCCAACGTTCCACCTGTGGTACACAATACTTCGTGTTACGTGGTTCAAAAGTCACGGGTACCTGTCAGGATGAGATGGACGCAGCACTGCAGGGGCCTAGAAAATATGTCCGCAGAGCCGCAGAATGATCAACAAACAGGGAACACGGTTGGTTCGGCAATTTGCAAAATTACTATCAATGACGAATGAACGCTGGTTGATCGCGTGTGGTTATTTCAGGGAAGTATGCACATTATCACATTATCAGAGTCTCACCGCTAAAACCATTGAACAGGGATGGCTTCTGACTATTACTGATCAGTACTAGCCATCGTTAATGAGCACTGGCCGTCATTGATGAGTGCTGAGTAATGAGTGCTGCCTGCTGAGTGCTGACCAGCAACGCTGACTGATGAGGTACATATATAGCCCATGTTTGTGGAAAATTCTAGCCGGAGGATTGATTCTCTGGCTCTTATATGCCATACGAAACAAATCAGCTGTTGTTTCGTTTCATCAAATCATAAACACGCTCAAACAGAAACATCAAAGCCAGTACGCACTCTTGGTTTCTCCTTTAATCCTATAACCGATCGCTTGTGTCTTGCAACCATTCTTTCTAGTATTTTCGCAAGGGGTGGTTAACACTTCTTCCTCATTCCATGCAAGACATTTCTCAGTTGTGGTGCCTAAATAAAGCAGGATGGTTCTTGTCATACGAAATGCAGAAACCGCGCATAGCGCAGCTAGTTGAATTGTTAACTCTTTGGTGCCACCGTTCGTAACATCTGCTGCTATCTTCGGCATAAGTTGTACGCTAAGTAAATGATTACTAGGTGATCGTTGTGCACTAGTGCTAACAACGAAAACCGAAGCGATATGATGCTGACAAAAGGGTAGGGCTGATTTTGCATGTATGACTGTAAGGATCCGTTTCTGATGGTGTTGGGTTATATGGAGGGGCTTTTCCCAGTTTTCTGTCGTGTTAGTCTTCGAAAGTCAAAACGGCTTCCTTTAGTGGTGTTACAGGTACAAACATAACCAGGTAATCGCACTTCGCTTTGATGCCATAAAAGACCGAAGCTAGCGGACAATAACGGACTTAGAGCCCGGCACGAGCCGCAAGACTCGGCTCGACTCGCGAGCACTCGCTCATCTATCCGAAAATTAGTGGTTGTGGTGAGATAATTTTGTGAGTCCAAATATCCGGACTTGGGCTTTCCCGTAGACCCCTATGTTATGAGTGGCGTGGCGAGTTGATGCTTTCCTGTGGGAAATTGCACCAACTTGGGCGAAGAATGTTCACCCTTTCGGTGCTCCTTTGCACGCTACCAATTATTAGAGCGGAAATATATTTAAAATTTATCTGGCTGGAAGGCTGCATTAGTAAAATTACAAAGCTTTAAGGCCATTTTCCTCCCGTTATTATTATTATTATTTCTTCTCAAGCAGACAACCCGTTTCCGGGACTCCAATCTGTTTGCCAACAAAACAAACTA
>JAQGAU010001273.1:0-20144 GCA_034698045.1 Paramacrobiotus richtersi | reverse complement strand
TCCCTCCCCTTTGCGCCGGATGATGGATCCCTTGCGTTACACGGGCACATTCTGCGCCGTTATCCATGTGATGTGGGGAATCACTGCTTTTTCTTCACTCGATAGCGGTGCGCGTCTACCGTCACATAATTATAGGCTGATCGATTATTTGATTGTTACACAGTGGAATCTCTCTCCGGTGTGCAATGGGAAATTAGATCCGAATAGGACTGCGTTCCTCTGACATGTCTACAGGACGAGAGAGCCGGATCATAGGCAATTTACCTCCTCCACGTATCTGTACCATACTATTAGTAACGGATGACCTACAACCACAGAGTCATCCAGTAAACACGAATGATACATGGGATCCAGTTGATTGCGCTGTACGTTCGCTAAGTTTACAGTAGTCAGCTGTTATTTATGCGTGCTATTATCACCGAAGCTGAAGAACGCCTTTTCCATACTGTACAGAATAACTATCGCAAATGGGGGCTGTTGCTTTTGTAAGGTGCGTTGTTACAGACATGTTTCCGATGGGTTTGTGATAAAGTTAATGAATAAAGCAAATACATTCATCTGCAGTCTCCAGTACAACAACAACAGACCAGAGCAGTCATCTGCAATTATACTCATCGGCATGAATTGAGTATATGTGACGCGCTGCAATATTATATTATGTATTATACGTTTTATATGTGACGTATTACAAACGAAAAGAAGGGACAGTGTTTTTAATGGATTAACGGAATTGCAGGTCTCGCGAACAGCAAAGGTTAAGCAACTTGTAATTGTCTATTGTCAACTTGTGAATGGCATTGTTCCGTTGGAACCATTTATGGCTGCTAAATACTGTAAAGTCAGTTGCGTTTCAGCCAGTTAGAAAGCGTGTTGTGTAAATATAACAATACTGTGTCACAGTATGATTACGCCGTTTCCGGTCTGTCTATGGTCAACCAGCTTATCACGAAAAGGTTTGCTGTTATGCTAAATATTTTTAATCGAAAATTCTTGTCTTCTGGGCAAACCCTAAACACATGTACCTGGTTGGCGCTGGTGGGTTAATTAGTGCTTTTGTGTTGCGTGTTTAATAATAAAAATAATATTATTAAAGGGTGACAAAATGAACATAAAATTAGCCAGAAAGTTTAACTGGATGCTAAATGTTTAATGTCCAGCGCAACCGTTCAACAACACTCGAGCACCAGACACTATCCTATAAACAAAACTACTAGAACTAGAAGTATGTTACGGACTACAGAAAACAGTTTCAGGGTAAAGGCACACAGCACTACCCACAAAAACCTGAGGAATGAGATCACAACACTCCAGAGTCTTAATAAAAAATCAGTACATCCTTTTACGAACACATTTAAAGACCGATTGTCGGCCTGCGGAATCTTCTCCGTCATTTTGTATTTAAATGTCACAATTCTTGCAAAATCTGACATTCGTCGATCGCCGCGATCCGGAATGTAGGCGCTAACAAATTTGGTGACTATGTCTAACTCTACGCTTCTCAGTGGTTCCACAAAGTCATAAATGCGGACCATTCAAACACAATCAACTTCCAAGACAGAGAAATGCTGCACAATGCATGTCGCAGACATGATGATCATGAAGGACAACGTTGCTGTCGTTCCCTTTCGTCTTTATAGCCGCATATGGTCCGGTCATTACAGCCTCGTGTACCCTGGTTCCAGTTCGAGCGGTATTCTGAAAGTTTTGACGGCTTTTTCAGGACGATCAATTCCGTCGTTCATGTGAACACTTTAAATTGCTCCGGAAGCATGATTTGGACAGCCCAGCAAAACCGGCCTCCACTTGTTTCCAGCGCTCTTGCAACGGCAGGATCCCGCATCCTTTCATCAGGCCGCCAGCCTAAGAGAGGCCGAATGTAACCGGCAATAGTGTTCCCCTCCGCCAAAATGTCACCCCGGATCCGGAATAAGTGCTCTACCTGGATATTATTTCCCGGCAAAAATGTTCCCCCTCCAGAACGCGTTATCCCGTTCCCCTGATCTGATTTCGTCCGATTTTTTGTTCCGGCAATAATGTCCGCCCAGAACCAAAATGTGTATTTCGTAGGAAATTTTAACCGGGTCTGTTTCTGCTGCTCTGCCGGGCACGTAAAACGAAGCCGTAAATATTATCCGCGGGGCAGAGTTTCCGTTCCGGGGGGACATTATTGCCAGTGAAACATATCCGGGGCTAAAAACACCAGAAACCGCACCAAAATGCTGTTCCACAGGGTGGACATTATTGCCGGACCGGGGGGGCATTTTGGCGGAGGGGAACATAATTGCCGGTTGCACATATCAGTTATCATATATGTGTACTTGTCATAAGGACAGTACTTTCGACAACAACAACAACAAGGTTATTCCTCTGGAACCGTTCGTCCAGCAGGTGCCACAATGCTGGTCAGTGGCATTATCTCGCCTTTGCGAGTAACGACGGAAAACAACAAGCAGATACTGATAACAGACAAAAACAAATGGATAAAGGGTGTAAAGCAGTAAAGAAAAAGAACAAAAACAACATATGGCCGTAGCGTGTTTAACCAATACACACAGGACGCTAACGATACTGCACACGACCTGGTACATTAACGAAGAAAATAATTCGCAACATAAAGATCAGGCTTCGGTTATACTAAGTTACTGTATCCCAGCCTTCAACAATGGTCAAGGACTGTCCGTCCATGGAATGAATCCTTTGCGTCCTTGAGAACCCGGAGGGCCAGCTGCCCGAAGACGTACCTGTCGTGGTCCAACGTCTCATCTCTGGAATAGGTCTTTAGGCAGCGCCTGAAGTAATGCACAGTATCCGACACGTTATTGGCCTTCAGTCTTCCGAGTATGGCTTCTCGCGTTGGCATATGCAGGGGGCAATGGAAAAGAGCATGTGTCTCGTCCTCAAGAACACTGCAGTGGCGACATATTCGGTCGTCCCTTTCCAACTTCTCCCATCTTCCAGTCTCGATCCGGAGGTGGTGGAAACAGAATGTTTGGCAACTGGCTGGACGATCAATCCTTCAGGAGAGCCATCGATTTTCGGCTGGGTGCAGAGATAGCGGAGGAGCACCATTACTGCTACAATTGCGGAAAGGGAGTGGCCGAAGATGGACTGCATGGGATGTCTTGCAGACAGGCCGTTGACCTGTGGAAATCGCGTGATAACTGCGTGAACGATGTTGTGCTACTTACTGGTGTCGCGTACAACCGCTGGTATGATATGGTACTGTTCGGGATACTGTGTCTGACTCGTATGTTGGTGACTCGTTGAAATGCGTCGGTGTTTCTTTGAAGAAGCTTGTGCGCGCAAAAACTGGAAATACCGGACGATACTAGACCCCAAATGTTCTGCAGAGAGATCGAAAGCTTGGTCGATAGTAAAACATATCAATATATGACTTTTTTATCCGCAAAAGACGTAGTTACGTAGTTAAAACCAACATTTATCCTGGATAAAGTAAGAGAAGACATGGCAGGAATTTTGTTGCATTCCACTTGTCAGCTTTGCGCACTTTCCGCTTACCACAACTTTCACACTATTATCGATTTGTTGCGTTGAACTGACGCGTTCGCTTCTGGGAAATCACAGGCACGGAGGCACCGTACTAAACAACGAAATTCATGCTCGTTGGAGTGTGCCTAGAAATATGTTTACTTCGCATCGATCAGGGGCATAATGGCGTACTAAGGCGGTTACGTGTTGAGGATTCAATACAATTGATATTGTTGATCGCTCGTAACTTTCTGCCAATTTTGACCATAAAAAAGTCACAACACTCTGTACAATCTTTAGAGAGCAGCAACCGAAGCGGATAACAGCAAAACATGCCAGCGCAATGATCATAAGAACAGGAACATACCTAGCGTTGATAGATAGTAATTGACACTCATGGTATAAATTTGTGCACAAAAGATTCTTGAGCGAGATGCTTAAAGGTCCTTTGAAGCTGGTCACTGGGTACAAACCTGTATGAGCTGTGTTGCACTGGACGGCAAAAAGTGGGCAGCTCAGCCAAATGCAAAGCACTCCTGAACCGAATGTCACAATCAAGGATTTTACCCAACTCGAATCTCCTTTCTACCCGCATATAGAAGCAGGGTCAGCTGTTGCGGTGGTCGTAGAATGTCTTCACATTCCCGGGGCGCAGAAATTCCTATTACTTCCACCTGGCTGTGCACAATTTCATAAGCTTGTTGCACAACATAGAAATCAAACATTTCCACAAAGTGCCCATTGTTCCCTGGGAGGAAAGGGGAAACGTACCGACCTTACATTTGTCTGGTCCCCCGGCTCCTGACCTTTCCTGTCACGGGAGGAACTGCCTTCTCTGGGACTGCTTCGTGGTGACTGGACGTCTGGCGTTTGTGTGCGGCGGACTATGACGGAGGGACGTTGTTGCGGAGAAGATGATGTACTGCTGTGTGGAGTGCGTACGATCACGGAAGGACGACTGGCGACGCTGGAGTCCGTTGGCTGGTCTTGATGCCCATCTGGAAATGAGTACTCCATGCAAGTCTACCGCTACGCTACAATTAACATCATCAAGTTTGCAAACCGGCAAAACGGAATTTACCATCATGTATGTGCCTTCAGTCGTCAAGTTGTCAACATTCAGATTGTTAGTGTGATACTGCGCTGCGTTGCGTTACCGTAACGAGAGAGAATACAAAATTATTGATTAATGTTGTTAGGACACTATTTTTGGAAAGACAGAGCTCCGATATTTCCAGTCACTAACGAGATACCTTGTCGCCTGTTTTATAACCGGCAATAATGTCGTTGAGACATTGTTACCGATCAGACCTGTTTACCAACCTTTAATGTTCCCTGCTTGACGGATCATAATTTTTACACTGGCGCACTAAGTTGCTGGTGTACAGAGATGCCGACTTCCTAAGCAGCAGATTTAGTCTTCAAATTATTCTCGTCATAGTAAAGACCGCATGACGTTAATTTGGACTAGTCATGACTGAAGTGCTCGGCCAACTACACCAGCTATTCTTATCACACTCACACACAACACAGAGCGAATCCCCGTGTATTACCTGAATTGGAGGTTTTTGCCTTTAGCCGCATACCCACATCCAGGCACTTCGCTAATCGACACGCCCGACAGCGTTGTCTTACAGTGTGGTCCAGCGGGCAGGGATTCGGCAGAGGGCATTTGAAGCGATTGGCGCCGGCCCGTCGCATCGTGCGAGCGAAGAACGCCTGCAACCAGCTTTGAGTTGAGTGCGATCAACTGCTGCTCTAACATGTAATTTAGTGTCTCGTGAAGGCTATTACCATACTAACTACGTCTCATTTTTTTATCATATTATTATTACTTCACCAGAGCAGACAACTAGTGAAAAGTGAAGTTTGGTAGAACAAAAAAATTTGTGGGATATTTAGGACAACTAGATCAACATTTCTGAGCAACAAGTTAAACAAGTAACAATTGTGTTCAGATTTCTGGTGTCTTCAAACCGGATTTAGTCTTGCAACCAACAGGTTTTGGGGTCAACGTTCCAATCGTTTGATGACCTTTGCAAAAACTTGTTTACATGCGCAGCAGATATGAAAAAACAGTGACGATGTCGAGTTTGACTGCGGTGTTGTACTTTGCTGCCAAGTTTATCCATACAAAAGTAGATCAGCATTTTGTAAAACATCTCTAGCAAACAAGATTCACAGTTGCAAACCCCGCCACGTGTGAAATTCGCAAACATATACCACCTATACAACTAACAGCTACTAAAACTAATTATGGCTGTCTGGACTGAGGCTAAAGGTCAATACTTACTGCACACGCCGAGCAGACGATGGCACCGTACAGAGAAGCGGCGTTGGGTGCACCGCACACCCGACATCCACTCCAGCGTCGCTCAGGTCCAGGCTCTTGTCCTGCTGGTAAAGCCATGAGGATGGGTGTCAAATGCATTTATTTCACGACGATACTATCAGACTAATTTTATTTCCAATTTTAACCACTAAATGTCTAACATCTTACCATTTCAATAGACATTTTGTGGTATACACCGAATACAAAGAAACAACTGGTACAGAAACTGGTACCAGTTGTTTGCAATCCGAAAGTCTGATATCGATCAAGGTAATACATAGAAGCAATTGGTACAGAAACTGGTACCAATTAATACAATTATTAATAAATGGAATTGGATGTTGGTTGATCAGCTGGAACGTGGTGTGCAACACACAGTGATAGAAGCCCATCTGAACAGAGATTTATATAGAGAAAGTTCACATACCTACAAGGTGTAATGCTGCTGCGTTGGCGCGACGCTACGTTGATACGTTTATAGAGAAGAGGGCATTACAGAAAATAGCTCCACCGCTTCCGACTCGAATCCCGGTGCGCGATGCGCCCGTACAAGAACTGTATGAAATTTAATGTGTGTGCCAGTTTAGCTGTTCAGTCCTGATTGGGTCAGCGTTGTGCCGTCGTCGGTTAATCACAATCTCATCGATTATGGTTTTTGCACAGCTTAACGTCTTCCGCCTGACTGTGACGCAATGTGGTTGAAAAGCGCTTAGTGCTACTGTGTCTCTTCACTCTTCAGCGCACCGGATCGGGTTCAAATTACCTGTTACAAGTGTATCGCGCCATCAGTACTGCATGGCACAGAATCATTATCCACGTATACGCGCAATCTGTTCGCAGTGCAATCTGCGCTGTGCTGTCTCTCATGCAATCAGCAGTATGAGCTATTATCTGCGGCAGTGCGGCGCGCTGCGTTACGGGGAACGGTATCATTTTACGCGTTGCTGCGCTCAACTTGCCGAAGATTTCAACGGTACTGGTTTACACGGTACCTCCGCTTTCAGTCTGAATTATATTGATAAAATTACCCTATGGGGCCGGCTTTTGTATCCGTTTACAAGTGCAGCCATCGCTCTCTTTTAGCGGATCTGGCTGTCGATTTTCTAAGCGATCAGACAAAATAATATAATATTCTTAGGTTCTTTGTTTCTTAGTTGCTCTAACTCAGCCAGCACAATAAATGGCAACAGCGTTGAAGTGTATAATGTTACTAACTAAATTACCATCTTTTACATCAGAAAATCAGCATGCACCGTTCTACAGGGTACGGAGCCTACAGGTGACTTCCTGGCCCTATTCTCTCGAAGCTCCCGGTAGGTCAAACAAAATACGATGGCACAACGCTGCGCCGTTGGGGGCAAACAACCAGCCACGTACCCAAATGTGGGACATTTCTCTGGAGTAATTAGTAAACAACTTAACAGGTTCCTTAGCGTAAGAATCTATAAGAGTGAATACAATATTCTTATGACCGCTGTTAACTGTGTGGATCGACGCATATTGAACATTGATGCCCTTAGCCTCAGTAACGGTCTGCAAATCTTTTCTGTAATCCTCAACCACTGCATGAGGAGCATTCTAGAGTGGGGGAATGCCATGTCGACAGAAGTCTTTCTTTTTCTCCTCCGATTTGACAACGTATTCCAGATCGAGCGGATATCGCGTGGTGCATTCTTACAATCACCCGGCGGACCTTGAGACCGAAACCAAACAGCTTCCTCATCAAGAATCTATTCTTCAATGTCATACGTAAAAAAGGCGTACGCACGTTTTCGTTGTACTCGGTATCATTGTAAATGATAATTCATTGTTTTAAATGAATTCAAAAGCCTGTGAAGTTTCGTTCCCGAAACATGGGGCACGCGAATATTCTACTAGCGCGCGCTCGGGCTGACTTTCAAGGCGACGTTAAAGAAAACCACAATTATCTTAGCACACTTTTAAAGACAATAAAATTCTCTTCAAAACAAATATCGTAGGATTGTCTACACTAAATCGTTCTGCAGAACCGGGCACCAAAAGGAAAACCAAACTTTGAGCGCCACCTCCGACGCCGCCACATTACTACTGAATCATATTATTCAAAACGCCAGTAGAACAAAAGTTATAGTTTGCCGTGCATAGCCGTGAATTCAGTGTGTACAACTGGTTCGTTACAAAATCCTCATCCTCAAGGCAGTTCAGTTCAGCTCTTGTTGACATGCCACAGTAATTACTAATCACTTATTCTAAACGCGACCTTATGCAAAATTATCTCCCTGAGGATGGTCCATCATATGACTGCAGCTTGTTGATCCGCACCTACCATTCTACCGATTCTAGTACAGATAATTATTCAGCATACGGGCTGGGCTCTTTATTTCGATAAAATGCCCGTAATCTCCGGAGGAGAAGAGCACGTGTCGGCGTCGTGTATCACCTTTCCATTCTTTGGCACGACCACAAAGGCACCTAACAAATAATCTCTATCTTTAGGAAAAAGATCGATAAATTTGTCCTTTTTGGACAAAACTATTGATCTGTTGTCTCGTTTCCGCTGATGCAGATGATCAGAGTCAATTAATTTGCTCCAAGGATTTCCGGGCGGGATAACAACAAAGTGCCGCCAAACAAAATGATGTAGAAGAGGAAAGCGCACTTGATGTGCCATTGATAAAAAAGTAATTCAGACCTATGACAATTGTTAGCGAGGACTGTGGTTTCGAGCAAAATTACCTCGCTTTACATTTTGTTCTATAAAAGTAACAGCATCTGTCCTGTGTACAGCGCCCCTAGCACAATCGTGAAAATATACGAAATTTATCCGTTGATCCGCCTCTCCTTCTGCCTCACGGCCCCGATGTCCACAACAATAGTTTTTCTGCTTCTTCTCAAAAACGTCTAAGCCTTGATAAGAGTGGCAGGCATTTTTGGAAAGTGACCGTTTACCGAACGATTACGGGCTTAGCCACTCAAACCGCTTCCTGTAATTAGTAACATTGTGTAGATAAATTTAATGGAAACACTTATGTATGCTAACTTAATTTGTACCGCTACAGTAACCGAATAAAATTCGGATTAACATGTTCCTAACACTGCGTGTAAGGAACGAATCCAGTACCGTTTAAACTGTGGTAGCCTTGTCTGAACAAAGGCCGTTCGGTAATTAGTGTGTCTGCAGATTTCCACAATCATCTTTCGTTGTACAACAGTACCATCCCAATTTTGTGGATTTTTCTGGTTTTATGCAACCCCTGCTGATCCTGTTGGTTCAGATTGCTCATGCCGACAAGGTGACCGACGGACAATCACTGACGGTCGATGGGCCTGACAATCACCGACACTCGAGGGAGATCCACCGTTTCCTCGGGTGCTGTCTTGAATGCAACTTGACGGAGGCTTGGCGTTTTCCCATTTTACTGGTGCGTCTAGACGACGCAAAGATAACACTGAATACATATCCGAGATCAGAATTATGAGGGTCTCTTTTTCGAGATGAGAAGTGCACGATCGGAAGTCCAGCACAGTCTAGCAAGCGCACTGCCAATAACCCTGTCAAGTTGTCTGGCTTTCAAGCCGGCTGGTTAAAATTGCCCTCTATTTAACTAAGAACAAGTGTCACAGTCACATGAGCGACACTTGGTTCACTGCTCAAGAAAAAGTTCTTTCTTTGACGCATCACATTTATCTACAGGAAATGACAGACAAGAACCCAAGCTTGGCTCGATCGGCTTACAAGCCTGATGTAAACGACAATGTGTAGGTTTTGTATTATTGTTGGGGGGTATACAGTATATAACGCCAAGTCCGATAACGGACCCCTTGTAAATAGGTTCATTATTCCTCATCGGAGTCGAAGTCGCATCCAGTGTTATCTAATCCATATCATCTTTACAGCCTGCTGTTCTAATGGAAGCCGCACCGAGACGAATATGTGGATTATTCTAATGTGTCATTAAATTCGTTAATTAGAAGATCGTTTAGTTCATTAAAGATTTTATCATAGGTTGTTGACTCGATGTTCTGCTTACCTTACGGTAGTATTTTACCTAGCTCCGTCGTTGTATCTTCCACGTTTCCTTTGTTCTGTGTTATGTCTGTCTATGTTATGTGACATGTCTAAATGTACTATTACTTTACTTTATTAGCCTGGGGTAAGTTAACTTCATCATTTCCGAGCTCATTCATTTAGTTACCATAGGCATGTGTAGTGTATGTTACGATCTTTGGTTATCTTGAGAGTTCGAGAGTTACTGGGAAAAGCCGGGACGTGCGTTACAGTGCTCGATCGGGGAATTTTTGCTACTGGTACACAGAACGGATACTGTGGCGCCTCGAGCATTGTGTCTGTCAGGTACTAGCTGAAGGAGGACAGCACATCCTTTATTATTCCTCCCGGAGGCTGCTGACAACGGCGGACGCTGTTGAGGGCCTTGATGGGCAGGAAGCTGAAGGCCGCAATGATGACCTTTACACCGATGCAGCAGGCGCGAGCACGGAGCACCTATCTCAGCATACGTAACGCAGGCTTATTTGTGCTATGCTCGTGTTGTGAGGATAGTCGGGTAGTGTCCGCTGCCCGAACCCTGTACTGCTTTATGTAGTCCATACTGTACTGCAATTTTTGCTATTATGTTGACTGGAAGGCACTCCGAAAGTGTCTGCATTGCGAGCGGTTGCGGTGGGCGTTAAACCGTTAAACTATAGCGCATGTATAACTTCCGGTCATCGCGAGATTGGATGTCCTATACAGTTGATAGCGCTCACAGCAGCTGGTCGTCTGTACTGGCGCTGTTGTTGTCTGGAATTGTGTTTAATTGCAATCTGTTCTCTTCAAAGAAAGCTGGTGTAATGTTTATGTTAGAAAATATTCATGCCGACAGCACATAATCCATTATTTATCTCGTAATCCTGCTTTCGGGAAAGCCGTAGAGGCGCAGTAGTGCGTATCTCTAGCTGTACAGCTGTTCTTCTCGCCCGCTAATTCAAACACAAGGATGGAGCTGAAGGCCGTCACGCCGTGCAGCCTGCCAATACATGCATTGTAACCATCTCCATACCAAGCGGGCGATGGAAATACTTACGGACAACTTTTAGTTTAACTACGTCGTTACAAGGGTGGCAACTGTGCTCTCGTCATGCGGAAACTGATACACATATCTGTGAACGCTCGTCGTTGACGCGCACGGGCTCCATGTATGCAAATATTGTTGCTGTTAATGCTCCTATAATCCTGCTTTGTCCGTCGGCAGTTTCATCACTAGAGCGCTCACAATAACATCCCCAAGTTCAAGGACACATGCACACAACACGGCTTTACAGTAAAAGCGTAATTAATAATCGATATCTTTTCTTGCTGATGTGGAACTTCGTCTGTCCACAGACATATCATGGTACCTACCTACAATGCTAGAAATAACACACAGTCGGCAACTCGCTTCCGTGATGATGCGGATTTAACGCCGCTTGTGATGAATAAACCATATATTGTATTCTGTCAAATCGATCGGGTTTTTCACAACGTCTGACGATCCTCAGTGGGATACATTTTGCAGCGTTGTTTCGGTTTTTATAAGTTTTCTGTAAGCAAGATATTCTTTTTTGTGTCGTCGACTTTTGTCTTGCTCCTTTTACATGCTCACAATGAACGCTGAGGGGTACATTTTACCACCAACTTCCCGTCTGCGATATACCTGCATTGCGCAGATCGGCCTCGGAGTTTTAGCCATGATCTCCAATATGTTACGTGAGTTTGCTAGGTAATCTTCCCGGTAAAGGTCCGATATAAGGCGAACAGCAGAAGGACTTCATTTCCTACAGTATTTTGTTTTTGCAGCAGTTGCCGTGAAACTATGTTGACACGATAAAAAAATTCCAAAAATCAAATAAAAAATTGTTTCAATTAGCACGCGGAGGAACAGTAGCCAAAAGCAAAGTGACATCTTAACGTACGTTCTTTTACAGAGCAAGGCCCCAGTTACAGAGGTTGGAGTACCTTTCAGTTCGCCTGCGCGGCGCTCCTCCTGTTCACCGGCGGTCACGGATTCCGCTCAATCCGCCGGCTGAAAATGAACATCCTGGACAGCCAATCGTTCCGCATCTTAAGCGCCTGTAACGCGGTACTCTGCGGCATCTATTGCATCTCCATGTTGGTGCTGTTGTGGACGGTTACCCAGCTGAAAAAGCTTCCGATACGCACTGTATCCCACGGCCTCGCGGGTGTTTTTTCAAATACGACCGTCGGCGATCAAGGGAAAATTGCAGAGGATTTGCGAAAAATGCAGGAAGAGATGTATTATGTAGAATTGTCCCGGCTGAACACCGCGCTCATTACCGGCTGCATCATCGCCATAGTGCTGACGGGGGTGTTTATTGCTTGCACCGCCATGGCTGCCTATATGAGCTTCAGGTACAGCGAAATGCCGATTTGCTGACGTGACCATTCTGTCATCATAGTAATGTTATTTTCAAAGTACATTATCATAAGTACTAACATTATCTTCGGCTGCAAAAAAACTGCTTTGACCACGCCTCGATCAGAAAATGTCACCCTGACGTTCTGTGGCCAAGTGACCGAACGCGCATTTGTTGTGTGATTAACACGAACGTAAAACCTTTGGTTTACTAGTACTCGTATTGCCAGGGTACAGAAATTGTTAGTAGGCGCTTTTTTCATGTGAAAACTTATATCAGTTATTTGGTTGTATATAGATTATCGGCCAGCATATTAGCAGCCGGTCAGCAACCGGTCATGATACCACCGGCCGGAGTCCCGCTGATGGGTGGACCGGGATATGGAACGTATCAAGCGGATCCCATAGAACCGCTGCCCACCTTCACGCCCTACCTGCCGGTTAAGCAGGACTTTCATTAAATGGTCACCTGTCCCGGGAAGTTCCAGAGTTATGTCATGCTCATACTTTCGTTGATCGCAGCAATCTTCGGGTTGTTTAGGAATTTAGAATTATTAGTTGCTCGAATTTTAGTCTGCCTGGCCCCAGTATTACTGTTTCCCCATAAGCCCGTTTAATTTTATCTGGCATATGGATTACGTTGATGCGACACAACGCGGAGTCTCGAACTATCAGAAAGGAAGTTCTAACAATAATTATTAATTTATTATAGATGCGCATCACTGGCATGCTATGTATACGCGTTATGCCATGCACCGCAAAGAATGTACAATGGAAAACGTAGTCTGGTACTCTGCGCGGAGTCGCAATAAAAGTAATAAAATTCGAGGGCACTGCGTAGTTAAGCATACTAACGTTCGAGCTGCAGACTATCAACCGCAATGTGGAGCAATCTCACACGCACTGAAAATACGCTAGTGTGGCGCGTATCGGACTATGCAGGGTTTACGAGTAC
Source organism: Paramacrobiotus richtersi (assembly GCA_034698045.1). Taxonomy (NCBI): domain Eukaryota; kingdom Metazoa; phylum Tardigrada; class Eutardigrada; order Parachela; family Macrobiotidae; genus Paramacrobiotus; species Paramacrobiotus richtersi. Next base: position 6,976 of record JAQGAU010001273.1, on the reverse strand, counting down.
ATTCACGAAGATCAAGGTCAACTGCATCAGAAGGCTGTGTGGCGCTCATACAGAGCAGCAACTTGCGGAGTATCCGTTGTGTGAAAATAATCAATAAATGATGTGTCTGGTGATGCTGCATGCGCACGTACTCGTCCGTCATACAAACGCAACTGCCGCTGCCGTAAAGCAGCAAGTGCCGCACGATATGTGTAACGTTTAATCAGGTCTTAGCGTTTTTGTACTGGTAAGTTGTGACTGGTGTTTCCAGAACTGGAATATTCCAGACCATTCCAGAAGCCATTCCAGAACCGGAATGGCTTTTCGAACGAATTTTGCAGTCAGCTTCTGATCATCTGTAAAAATGATTTCGTTTGTGCATCTGCCAGCGCCGCAACTGTCCAAGATACTTATCATTTCGTGGAGTTTTACCTGAGCTGCTTCAACATAACGCCATGAATGCCGTCGGGGGCTATGCTATTCCACCGACTTCTCGTCTTAGATGTATCTCCATTACGGAGATGGCTTCCGGAGTTTTAGCCGTTATCTACAGTGTTTATCATCTGATACGTATAGTAAGTAATTGCTTTGCTCGATACTGTACTGTACATGCTAAAATACCAATTCTCGTACTGGAATTTATGCGAGTCCAGACCCGTGAATGACCGTCTGTCTATACCGTCTCTTGAACCTCTTGAACCCAGTCATTGACGTGTAGATCAAATTTTTATTTGCAAAAGCCGCAACATTACTCCGAGTTCGTGCACTGGGACTGCTAAAAGTACAGTAAAAGTCTAGACATTATAATTCGTTGCCCTGGAACACGTGGGTAGAGTGCCCACATTAATAGAGGCTGCAATCCGCATTACGCTAACTAAGGCTAAAGTAATGCATTTTGCTTATTTATTGCAGCACAAGACGGTAGCCCATGGGGCAACTACAACCTGATCGTCTCGGTGTTCCTGCTGGGCACGGGCATCTACGGGTTCTGGTCCGTTCGCCGCCTCCGGACGAGCATCCTGGACAGCCGATCGTTCCGCATTCTAGGCGCGTGCAACGTGGTGCTGTGCATCATCTACGCCATTTCAACGGTTATTACGCTCTTCGTGGTCATCTTCCTGGCCACAGCGCCCAACATCGTCCGAAGTCTCATGGGCCTGTTTGATTACACTGCTCTAGCTACGAACAATACTATCAATAGTTTGAATACTGGGAATAGTACCGACGACCATTTTAACGGCAATGAGGACGAAAATATCAAGGAGCTCGGAAAGTATACGGAGATGGCCGCGGAACTATCCAGGCCGAATACATGGCTCATAGTCAGATTCGTTGCCTTCATGGTGACCGCGGGGATACTCGCTGGGCTCACCGCCAAGGCTGTGACCATCAGCTTCCGGTAAAGATAAGAGAAAAGATAACTTGTGATAGTTAAAGTCTATTCCATTCATTAACTGCACAGGTACGAATGCTGATCACTCTGGCTTAGCTTAATCCGGAAATTATGTCCGTTTCTCGCAGAACCATGAATTTAATCGTCTTAGCTCTTTCTACAAACAGTTCAGTGACAATCGGACACCCATTTGAATTCTTTGATTACAAACGAAATGGAAATATTTGCATACATGGATGTCACTTACAGAGTGTCGGCCACCATTCGTGCAGTCAGGCGACCACCGTTGATGGTATCACCTGCCGGTGTTCCGCTCATGACGGGACAGTGCGCTGGAACCTATCCAATGGCTGCCACGGATCCGCCACCCACCTACACGTCCTACCCGCCGGTTAAGAAGGACCTTTAAAAAGGGGAAGACGTGTTTTTTTTGTTTCAGTCGGGGAAGACCGTTAAGGGAGTATTGGCGTTTAATTTCACTTGTTACTACATCAAATTGTGGTTTTGGTGTAATTTTGTTCTGTCGCTCTTCATTTCTTGTTGTATGAAATACTAGAGCCGACGCTGCTCTGTCTGAATATATATATGCACTGCATGCTGCCATATGTTTTCTTGAAGGATGGAACCACATTGTGGAGAATTTGTACAGTCGTCTAAAACGTTGTTCATGACGGTCTACGTCTTGTTAGGTACATATATAGCTTCTAAATACTGTCATGTATTTCACATCAGGCTTGGGAATCACGGAGCTTGTCTATAGGCGGAATGGACAGACCTTCATAATCTTCGAAAATTTGAATTTATCGTGTAGTCAAGCTTGATCTATAGTGTCCAAAGCGAAGGCTTTGTTCTCGTACGGTCGTACCTAAGGAAATTCGCAAAAAGCGCAGCTTCGCGGGATCGAATCGCGGACTAGGACTGACAGACTGACTAAGACTGACAAACTTGTGAGCTAACGAAAACAACTGGACTTGCCGTGTACTAACAAATTACTTGGAAGATCTTTATCGAGCAGATTACAAGGCCGGTACATTCAACTCCGTGATAGGGGGTGACAAGAACATTCGCGGCGAGAGATGGATATTCCTCGTTACCATTTGAAGGGAACAACAATTAAAACACGCAGTTTTATTTAATAGGACTTTATTGGTTTCCCAACATGCCGTACTAATGGCGAATACAACAATCCAATCAAATTAAAAAGTTATCCCAATCCGCACGACATGGAACAGTGCTCGGAATCAACAGTTTATTCGTATCCAACTACACGAAGAACGTTTCCTATATCTACGCTACCTACGTATATATCTTGTTGTTCGCGAACGTTTTCAACCAGTTTAACATATGTACATCCCTGTAACAGTACGTTAACACGCTGTACACGCAGCAGTACCGATTGATAATAGCGACCGTGCCGCAGACCATTAACAGCGCACACACAGCGGTTTTACGGTACCGTGGCGGGTGGATCGATATTCTATTTTATTTTATACGTCAGTACGCTCTGGTTTTTCTTTTTCACAAACGCCCAGCTAGCGAGCATGTGCCGATCAGTCGTCTCGCCGGCAACCACCGTGCAACTGATTCACAAGCGGCACATGTACGTTTACTATGCAAACATACACGGTACGTTCCGATCAGGTTTCTGACTTACAGTGGGTTTCTCGTGTTTTACATTGTTGTTGCCGCAATCCACATTAGTTTCAGTTTAGTTTAAGTTATTAACCGAGCAGACTAACCACCTAGCACTCAAAAGTCTGTTCTACAAATCTCTTGATCAGTTCAAGCCTTATTTTCTTTATCGCGGTGATTCTCAAATTTCATCATTGCGGAAATTGTTGCAACAATCTGCAGGCGATTTCTTTCTGCTCATGTAATACCAGCATGACGGCCGACCAGTCAACGTCTTCCTCCTAACTTCCCGTCTGCAGAACATCTCCATTACAGAGATCGTTTGGGGAGCTATGGCCGTTGCCGCGTATGCTTGGGGCGCGAGCAGTAAGTTTTGCCACCAACAACATTAACTTGAAAACGTTAACCGGTAGCGTAAGAAAGAAAACTGGTACATACTAGCGGTTTCTTTCATTTGAATCAAGATTCTCACTGTAAGAACAACATTCTTCTACAGGCATACTAATTATAAGATGAGATTCTATATATCTATATATATATTCTATATATATTGACTCTATATATCTACGTGCATTACAGAGACCAATCTCAGTGGCTGGAATGTCTTCCACGCGGTAGCCGCAGCAGTCCTCTCGGGTACGGGTATCTTGGGGGTTCTGACGATCCAGCGACTGCGCAAAAATACTGCAGATTCCCGGTCCTTCCGCATATTAGGCGCGTGCAACGCGGTGTTGTGCATTCTCGATGGCATCAGCATGCTTCTCCTTGTCGTGCTGAGTCTTATGTTGGTGTACTGGGCGGACGCTGCCCGCCAAATCCTGGGCATAACTACCCTCCCCGGTAATGATACTGTGTACAATCAAGACGATGCGGAGTCCCGCAGACATCACGTAGAGGAGATGGTCGCGCCTGGACCCGGTACGCCGAACGTCGCCGTCTGTGTCGTCATGCTGGTAGTTGCGGGGGTCCATGTTGCCATCACTGCCGTGGCGGCTGTCTTCAGTTTTAGGTACAATTAATGTATACTATTATCCTTTATTAAGCCCACTGACAATTAGAATGGTAATGGTTTAGAAATAACAAAACTCTAACAGAATACACTTGAGTGCCACGATTTTTACAGGATATCTGCCGGATTGTCACATCCAGCCGGTCAACAGGCACCGATGGTACCTCATGGCGGAATGTCGACCGTGCCTCCTGCCGGCGTCCCGCTCCTCAGCAGACCAGGATATGGCTCTTACCCAGTGCAGTCACCGCCTATTTACACAGCTGATCCGCCACTCAAGCAGAATCTCGGCTACTGAGCTTGTGATTGGACTCTGCCTGATTTTGCCAGAGTTTTTCCTAGTGATATTTTCATACGTTTGTACTGCCACAACTCTGTTCGCAACTCAGCGAACTGAATAATGCAATCCGAGTTGATGTCTACCGTCTTGAATACGCTTCGAAACTGTTTTCGTTGCAACACAAAATGCAGGCATTGTATTGACATTCCCGATTATCCGCTTGATTAACTAAGCAAAACCTGCTGCATATTTACAAATTTTTGCAGCTTTGTGAAGTGTAAAGTGGCACGAATAAACGCCTTTTACCATTTTCACGGTAAAATTCATAGTGCGGCGCAAACAGACTCAAAAACCAGTAAACTATTTCTGGATGCACGTTAGTGCATAAGCAGGTTTAATTTCATCAGTTTGTTTCTATCTACAGATACTGTATGCAGCTAAAGACGGCCGTAAGAACTGTTTGTTCGCACGTGTAGGCTCTTACGCTGACCAGTCCGAGAAAATGTTTACATCTGAGAACTGGGATCCCAACACTGGGATCCCAACACTGGTTTCAGGTTTAAAGTTTTACGCCTATAGAGCACAAGGGGAAATCTTTCATAGCAACGGCTAAACTAATGCTTTGTACTTATTTCCTGCAGCAGGCCGTAGCGCATGGGGCATCTACCACGTGATCGTCACGGTGCTCCTCTTGGGCACGGGCATCCGCGCCGTTGTTGCCATTCGCCGTCTCCGGACGAGCAGCCGATCGTTCCGCATTCTCGGCGCCTGCAACGTTCTGCTGTGCTTCATCTATTCTATTTCTGCGGCTGGTCATGGTCATCGTCAGGGCCACAGCGCCCGACATGGCCCAAAGCCTCATGGGCCTGTTTGACTACATTACCATAGCTATGAATGCTACTAGTACGAGGACCAGTTTAACGGCAACGAAGGATGAAGAAGTGCACGGGAAGTATGTGGAGATGACTGCGGACTTCTCCCAGGACGTTGCCCATAGTCAGATTTGTCGTCGCGATGGTGACTGCGGGGATACCTCATCGGGATTACCGCCAGGGCAGCGACCATCAGCTTCCGGTAAAGACGGGGGAAAAGATAACCTGTGATAGTCAAAGTATATCGTGCCTCAGCTCTTACACATTTCGGTGTAGCAGTATGTAGTGGATTAACAGATGTACAAGACATCTGGTCGGCTTAATTTTACAGATCGTTCATCACAGCAGGAGTGATCTGGCACTTACTGCGCCCACGGAAGGCGACCAGGTAGACTTTGGGCGTCATGTACATTCTTAACTATAGAGAGCGGTAAAACCATTCATCAACCTGCACAGGTACGCCGATGATTCTGACCTGGTTTTATACGGAAATGATGCCTGTTTCTCGCACGACCATGAATTTCACCCGCAGTTCTCTCTCGAAGTAGGTTGTTGAAAAGCGATATTCGCAGCTGAAATTTGGCGCAACGCCAGATCTGCATTCATGTGTCATTTGAAAATGGGCCAGTTGCAACCGTTTTCCGTATCAGCGGTGAGTCAGTCGATAAGTTCGTTTTTCGGTACTTCGTAAACTGCCGAGCGTGTATCCTGTTCTGAAGCAGGCTATTTAGTTCAATGAAAATCCAATTCGTTTTTGAAATATTTATTAAGAATAAGATTGAAATATTTATCGAAATATTACCTGTAGAGTGTCAGCCGCCGCTATTCGAGCAGCCAGTCAGGGGCACTCAGAATTCTGACCTCTTTTATAATCCAGTAGTTGCCAGTTTTTTTCTTGTTCATGTACTGAGTCCTCATTAATTTTGGTGTTATCTTTTTGACAGTATGTGCTATGAATCCCATCTTTATTGTATGCAACTCGCGAACTGCGAAAGTGTCAGCTGACCAGCAGCTGAGCAAACTGAGCAAACTGAGACAACGTGGGGAAAATCGTATGTTTAGCAAACTACATTATGAGCTGAGGACTGATGTGAGGCACAATATAGTTTTAACATTTCTGATAAACTTAGTGGAATGCATATAACGAATAAAGTACTTTTTAGATCCAGATGCTAAGGGTATGGTGTTACTCTGGGGGTGTACGTATCGGCAAACGCTTATGGACCTTAGCTATAGCTGACCGTTCTGTTACTGCAACTGGTTTATAATGTTAATAATACATCCAATACTAATGCCTGATGATTATAATTCGCCGGATAGAGGAATATACCCATAAAGAACAGATACAGGGATAACTGGTACGAGGGATGGGTGTTGCTCGATGCAAAATCAAGAGAACAATCAAAGACGCAGTTCATTTTGATCCAGCAACATCGAGAATGTTTTCAAACCGTTTAACGTAAGTACATCTCCGAGACTGTGGCATACACTAACATGCTGTATATCATGATCAGTACCGAGTGCTAACAGCAGACGTACCTCGGGCCATTCATAGCGTACACACAGCGCGTTTACATTAGAGCGAAGGCTATGCACGTGTGGATAAGCAAGTGGAAGTTGGAAATGTGGATAAGACCAAAATCAGCTCTGCGTGTATGAAGAGCTCGATCGAGCAAAGCAGTCCATATTCTCGACATATCCCCGCCACCAATTCGCCTGATTGTTTTAGCGAGAATTTATTTGGCTGTCATCCATGCATTTTGATTTTCAGTTGAACTAGTCTTTTGTTTTGATTTTGAAAGTTTTAAAAT
>JAQGAU010001272.1:0-20145 GCA_034698045.1 Paramacrobiotus richtersi | reverse complement strand
ATATGCCCGACAAGTAGCCAATTATAGAGACGAGAACCAGTTGAGGACTGTTTTGCCACACTCTTGACGAGATGCAGTGGATGGTACGGTGAAACCGGGGCTTCAGCATTCCTCCTGTGTGGACCAGCAAATCGATGTAATCGATGAGCTATTTTTAGACGGGTTTCTTGGGATAGAGGAAGCTGGGCCGTGTTGTGCAGTGGTGTGTACGAGAAAATATGACTGCAAAAGATGTTCACTGCCTGGATGTTCAATGCGCTCACTGAGATTCATTAGGCCGATCGTGGTCTACACCCTGTGTCGCAAGGGAAATGTCACATCAGAAAAGAATGCTAATATGAAGAGGTTTAGACACAGGAACGAAAAACCTAGAGACATGATTGCTTCGACGCGATAAGGAACACGGAATGTACTTTCTGGAGATTCGTAAAGTTTTATTGCCTAGCATAATGTTTGCTACTGTGGTGCGTAGGTGTCATAGTACTAGGCAGTTTTAGCTTCCTTTTTCTTGTTTGTTATGCAACAATGCACGAGCGATACAAAACTGCTACAGAAAAGGGAGCACGAAAAGAAACGAAACAACGGTTCGCATGGAAATTTTCTAGAAATTGTATGGCAAAATTTACCGCGCACGTTTCCGTCTTGAAATACTTTGATGTGCTCGAACTGTACGATCACTTTGATGTGGTCAAGCTAATGTGGTTAATCGGATAATTTACAGCGTTTTCGCTCTTCTCTTCGCTTTGTTTTGACACTGAAATAGGGTTTCTAATTACGTTTGTCTAATTACAACAGGCAACATCCGCTCGCTGCGCGCACAAACGGACAATTAGACAACGTATGTGCATCTTTTCGCTCCTGAAAGGAATGTACTGTATTGGTGCTGCCTACTGTTTGCATCCGTGTAGTGGCAACATCAACTGCAACAACATCGGGGTACCCGGAATGTCCCCTTAAAACGAAAGAGTTGACTGACATCAACTGCAGATCGGCAGCTTCCCTGAGCAGGAGAGCAGGGATAAAATATTTCCTTTCCCAACACCTACTGGGCGCATGCCTGCAAAGCATTCTCTGGCTATAGAAGTACAGACAGCCATTTCGACAAAGCCCTGTTTGCGAAGTTCCGACTGACCGAACAATCGATGCTAATATTTAGACACGCAAACCCGAAAAAGAATAAGTTTACCGTAAACTAATTTTTGGGACAAGAAAACAGTTAGGTACGAATGTTTATCAAAGGTCGCTTTAACAGTAATACTGCACGATACTATTTTCCGTCTCTTACCTAAAAAAGTTATGTGGGCGCATTTCTCTCACCGTTGCCGAAAAGTACCAATGAACGAAGACTTACAAAGTTACAGGTACAATAATAGCAATATGTAGTGACAAAAATTAGGAACAGAAGAATTAGTGACAGAAACTTAAGTACATGTACTGTACATGCCTTGTTTGTCACGCTTTTGGGTGTCTGCCGTTGCCAGAGAAAGTAATCTGGAATGATGTGGGTTTTCAACGATGAAACGTCTCTTAGAGAGTTAGACTTAAAATTAGATAGATAATTAGATCGCTTCTCAACTCTGAAGGTTAATTAGCGCTTCTTGGTACGTTCCAGTAGTTTAGATCACGTGCTGGGTTATTCGCAAGCAATTCAAAAAAAGTTTTTCAAATAATTGAACGTAGTTCAAAAACAAAAGTAAGTCAAATAACTGAAAAAGTAATTTAAAGTACCAACATGGGGAAAAGTATAATTTAGAAAAGTAATTCAAATAACGGAAATGAAACCTATTGCTAGCAACTACAGGAGTGTCATTAAACCCTCTAAAATCGTCGAGCATATTACTACGCATAGTGCGGTCTTAATCACGTGACCGCGCCCGTTTTATATCAGTTATATGAAGACGCATACAACAGGACGTGCCGTAAGATTTAATTCTTTGTCCTTTGACCTTTAGTGTCACTGATCATACGAAAATCTTTGAAAAAGACGTAAACTGTAAACACTTTATGGGTTTTTCATATCTGAGTTGATATGCTCTTGGGTCAAAGGATAGTCTTCAACTCATATCGCCTCAGACGCCCAGCCCTTGTTTTGGCATCTCTAATGCGTTACGAGACCGCCTCATTCACCACCATTCATTGTGCACGGAATGAACGTAAAGTATGCCACTTTTAGTGAAATCACTCATCAGAAATCTCAAAGTCACTTCCGGGTGTAGAATCGCTGTAGATTCTGGCATGTAGAACAAAATAGGAACTTGTATCACTGGAAACCTCGAGTTCACTGACAGATACTTTAGAAACCCTACCGAGCTTCCGACCCCGGTGGCACCCGTGTGCTGGATTACTGCAGACCTCAGACGCTCGCCACGAAAATCCCACATGATTCAGAATGTTCGGAATTTTTTCTCCTGGGATTAAGTGCTAACACGTTCGAGAAGAACCATTCGGAAGAAGTTTGTCCATTCGTTGCGGATGTGCGCGTCTGATAGTTTCAAACCTTCATGCTCAAATAGAGCGGCTGGATAACCCATTCGTCAAACTCTTTAATTGGTTGAATCCAGCACTCATGTCGCCCCACAGCGTTGCTGTAAACCTGCTCGATAACGAGGGCGGCATGACACCAGCATTCCCCGTCCCAGCCTGCAACAAGGTCATAAGCCAACGAACCTCTCCTGATAAAATTCCTCAAAGGATGATTCTTTGGGGCCACAAGAATGTCTTTCTCATGCCGCCAAATAACACGATCTCTGATATCCTGCAGTTTGCTCGTCATGTGTACAGTACACATCAGTTCAGCCCGTGAGCCTGGCCGGCCTGCTGAGATATTAACGGGGCTCTTAAAAAAGACATCCAGTGGACGATAACTAAGTCGTACGGTATACGTCTTCACCAGCTGATTTCCCAGCAGGCAGTCATATCTGCCCCCATTCGGTATGGAAAAGTTGCGCAAATTGAGTGTCGCAGTATGGTTAACAAGATCACTGTGAAAGGAACAAATGCCACCAGTTGAGCAGTTCAAATGAACTCCGTCCAATTTCCATTCCGGAGTACCACCATTTACTAACGGGCAGGATAAGCTAACGTTGGCGCCGATTTTTACGCGAACGCTAGTTGTCGACTCCACGAGGCTCTTTCCAACACCATGTGAAAACACGTTCTCCAAGTTGATGAAATCTCCCTCGCTGCTGTGTGCGAGTTCAGTCTCAAGTTTCTCCAGAACTACGTCGAGAAGAATTTATTGGAATCATTGGCTGTCCAGTACTGTATATGTACATACAAGAAACACCTTCGGCTGCCGCCTCAGGGTTTCTTAAGAGTTATACTCAAAATCGAACAGAAAACAACAAAATTCAATTCGTTACCGGTTTCGTCGGATACTTGCCGAGTGCCTTCAGATGATCAGTATTACCCGGACAATTTTCCTGCGCCCGGCGATAACCGTTTTCATCCGAATTATGCCATAAAATTCTCGACTAACTCCGCTTATTTACCGCATTTGGGCAGTACCATCTGAATGAACTGGTCATTTGACGTCGCTTGGCATAAGTGTACATGTGAAACCGGTTATCTGTGCGCCCGGGAAACACCGATTACCCACTGAACTCCGACAAAAATGTTCGGATGACCTTTGACTGGTGTTCCTAGCAAAATCTCGGCGAAAACAGCTTCTCGTTCGGGTAAGACTAAAATTTTAAACCTTTGGATTTGTCCCCTTCGGGTTGCCAAAGACGATCTTTCGGTTTCATCAGCGGTCGTGAACGTTTTGTTAAACATTGTTTCCGTCTTAAGTCCTTAACTTAAGGCAAGTTTCTGCGTATTGTGGTAAGTATTGGTGAAACCAAAACACTCGCGCAGCTGTACACGTTGCACTAGCCTCGGTTATGTTTTATAATAGCCAGAACATCAATTAACAATGTCAAGAAATCCGTTTGTGCGCGCAACGTCCGGTTGTTGCGCAGTAGCGGTAAAAAGTCTATACACATTTTGGAGGAAACGCTGAGTTATTTGAGACAGAAATGTGTTCAAACTTTTTACCGCCATTGCGCAACAACCGGACGTTGCGCGCACAACCAGATTTCTGGACATTGTTAATTGATGTTCTGGCTACTATAAATCATAACAGAGGCTAGGGCAGTGTTTACAGGTGCGCGGATGTTGTGTTTCTACCGATACTTACCACAATACGCAGAAACTTCCCAGTTTGATTTTTCGTTATTTATATCTTGGTTTCGCTAAGTTAGAGTGGTCGGTGCCGATGGTAGGCGATTCAGTGTCTCCCAGTCCTGATCTAATGTAGCTCCGAACAACTGTTACCGGCAAAATTTGTTGAGTGAAATTTCTGTTCGACGTAAATTTCGCACACCAGAAAACTTGTTTCAACTGTCTCCAGAGGCGCTTAGCTAGCGGTCATCCGGTAGTGCTCAACAGATAACCGGCTCCATTCTGGTGATTTTGTTGAGAGCAATCAAATGGTCAGTTTCGTCCAGACACTTTTAACGATTGCTATGAATTTTCGGCCGACTCATTCTGTTTTTCCGTATTCTGGAAGAATTTTGTAATTTAATAAAACTGGTCACTGGTGGGAAAGGTGTACGGTCCAGTACGGATAAAACTGGTTATCGACTGGGTCCGAGAAAAACAGTTTGCCGCGCCATCGAAAAGCGTTGCTATAGAGTAATTTCGGGCATAAACTTTCCGTGGCGTTGCAAATTTTACGCCGGCCGGATTGTTCGCTCTGTTCATATGGATTTGTGGATGGGAGTGATATGTGTTTCGACATTTTTTTGAATTTTGTTTTTAATGAAAACAGTATTCGAATTTGTTTCTGATAAGAGCATCTTGAACATGTTGCTTTGGAATGATCTTTCGGTTTGATCGACGGCTTGCTACCGTCGGTTGCGGACTTTTATTTGTTCACAGTTAGGAACTGGCTTTTAATAACTAATCTACCTTTAGATTATGTACAATTTACTGGGAATGCGGTACAACCAAGCAGGCGCTAAAATGACTACTGCAGTTATGGCATTACTAAAAACTGAAACCAAAACAACCAACACCAGTCTTATCATTCAAAACCCCCTTGTACTGTACCTAACACTGATGCCGCGGTTCCTCTAACGATAGCAACAGAAAAACGCTGATTCAAAAAGGCAGTAGTATCTTCATGGTGACCTCGAAGCTTCACACATGAGCCAGTACTCTCGATGCCGGTGGAATATTTTGAAAAAAAATGTCATGTGACCCCAGCTTTCAGGCTTTGGGGAGTCTAATGGTGCTTTCAGATTTCTTACTGGTTTCGAGATTTTTATGCTAGGCCGAGAGTATTGCAGATCTGGAGTCAGATGTCAGCAGAATTAAAGTACAGTTAACAACTAGGCAACGGACAATGAACTACTTTAAAGTTTAAGTATTATTGTTATTTGTTGCTCTTATTATTGTGCTGCTGCTAATTTTTAAATCTTCACTCATAATGTAAGTCATTATTGTTACCTTCTTTTCCGCTGCGTTGAACAGGACCACAGCAATACACACCTCCACACATACAATATAGCAGAACAAAGCGAAGTGATGCATCCATGGATCAGCGAGAATGCGGATCGAAGCCCGTTAATGATAATTTCAGAACGAAAGATCTTCCTTCCAACACATGTTTCTAAAGACTAAAACCATATGGCAATCTGCTCGCAAAAGTGCTGCCGACACTTTAATAATCATGACCCTGCCCATAGTTGTTATGATATTGATCATCATGACTGGTTTCAATGCCATCAAGCGGTGGAGGTGGCATCTCTGGTAAAACACATACTGACACGAAAGTCTTTGCTGCGAAAACTTTCCTGTGATATTTTTTTGCATTAGGCCATCGACGAAACGTTAGCCGAGATGCACATCAACAGTACGGAGCTTATTGCCAAGACCGGCTGTTTCTATGGCGACTGTACCCATGCCCTGAATTATCAAGCAGCTAAAATCAAGTCGCTATATCTCGCACGTAATTTACACACACTGGAATCTCCCACAAATGTCGCGTTGTAGAATCATAGTCAGCCACAAAATCGAGTGCGAGGAACAGGCCGAAAGCAGATTGTCGGTTTCACTTAGTTTTTCTGAAAGTACATCATACGACAATACTTTATTTAAAATATTGTGGGCGCTGGCTGTCCCATTCGCGATTTTGGAAGAGAACGAATAATGTCCCGGGGTCACGACGCCATAGTGGTGTAAGCAGTCGAAACTGTACATACTATGCATATTAATATTGTATACAGATTTCGCACAGTTTTTGGTTTCCTTGTGGCCCAAACCACTCGGCTAAGCCCGGTGTAGCCTAGACTGATTTGAGCAGAGATGCGAGAACATCAGCGCAGCAATCATCTAAAGCCAGCGCATCCGATAGGACACGCAGCCTTAATAACAACCAGTGCACTGCACTACCTATATTACTGTCTTACACTACAGTACAGTACCTTACGTTGACTACACTACAGTACAGTACCCAAGTCAAAAAGTAGAACTTCCAAGTTCCAAACAGCCATTCACTCTAGTGTCAAAATCAGTACGAAGTTTTGACTTGGGATCTTCTGCCGGGAATGATACGCTGAACGATCATCGATGAACCTTTCTCCTTTTCTCTTCACTAAAAAAAGCCAGATCACTGTGAACTTGCATGTGCAGACAGTGCAGTGCACCGCTGTTGTTGCGTGGCGTTTACCGCAATCCTAGGGATACTATCGATGCACTCCCGAGTTCATCCCTTGAGTTTTGCCCATAATATTTTGAGGAAAGCGTTGTCTTGTGATGCATTTTTAAAGAAATTTGTTAAACCAAAAATCCGCTTCTGGCCCGTTCCGAACATCCTTTCTGAGTGCAAAACCAAATAATGCGTATTTATATATATTTACCCGGCAACGTCCAGGTGGAAACAAATCCACCAGCCAGGACTGAGTTTCAGCCTTTCAGGCAACACTGTGCACGTACTTTTACAGATGACGGTGCTTTCTCAGCTGATTGTTGTAGGAAGGCTTCATTTAAAACAGAAATCAGATATATTATGACATCTTGTGTTTTATGTTGTGTTGTGTTCATGTGTGTTTTACGTTCCACTTACATCCACAGCCGCTACTGGCGATCCGAACAGCCATATTATTTTGTCTCAAGTTCTGCCGGGCAAAATAACGGACCAGCTAATAAACCAGCAGACTGCGGCAAAATAGCTAGCTACTGGCCCGAAAAGACTGCGGCAAAATGGCTGTTCCGCACCTTCTTATTGTGGTGTGCTGTGTACGGGCCGAAAAGCATCCTCATGCCCGTTCCGCCGGTAGGTCTCCTGCAGGCGGGCTGGGCACATCCTATCTTTATCTTTGTCGGATGCCCCGCAAAAAGTTACGCCAGAGAACGCTATTTGAACCGTCGTGGATGATGTAAGTACGATCGTCAGCACACCAGTGTCATTCCTGACAAACTTGGCTTGGCTGCCTCTTATTGCATATCGACAACAACAACAACGTAACCATAACAACTTCTGATAAAACGAAAGAAATGCTGTTGATTTATTGTGTGTGGTTTGTGGATTAAATTTGGTTCAGCACATTACTAGCACTCGTACGACTTCATTTGCTAGGTACAAATACAATCGTAACCTATTGATCCTGTTGAGCGCGTTAGATAGTTCAACTATAAAAATCACTATATTGACTGTGGCATGCTCTGGATGGCCATTACACCGAATAATGGTTCACCTGTTACACTTTTTACTAACCGTTTATCTTCCGATTTTGAGGACCAGTGGATGCGGAGCTGTTAACCAGCGAACTCCATGTAAGAAGCAGTAAGAACAACGAAGGTCATTCACCATATTACTGTTGCTACGTTGCATGAAACTCAGCGCCAAAATCTAATGGTCTGAATTTGTCCAGCGATCAGTAGCAGCGAGGCTTGTGTTCAACGGTTGAACGCAGACTGCAATTGGGTTGAACTTCAACCCTTGCAAGATAAGAGATGGCAATCTTATTGTCCTCCCATCTTTCCAGTCATCCTCACCCGCACTGGAATCCGGTCGCGTCGTAAACCGCGCACCTGTGAGCACAACTGCTAACTTCTCCTGCACTGTTGAAAGTCCAGCTGGAGATTACATGGATACAGCTGCGCGTCCGGTGATTCTATGGCGTCACTTGGACAAGAGTATCTATTCGAACACCTCATCTCCTGACACTTCCGAACCATTCTCTTACAGCCAAGCAGCCGTTGGCAACATCCATTACTTGTTAATCCATAACGTTTCCGTTACTGCCGCCGGACACGTGGACTGTCTCCAGTCTTGTAACAGCACTCATCCAGAAACGATGTGCGTAAGGAAACAGTACGATTTGCGGCCAAAGCTCCGGCCCGAAGACCTGTTTGTCAGTCCGATGCAGAATAAATCCCTCCAGTTTCCTTGGGAGTCGGATTTCACCTGTCACCTGCGACACACACCATGCGCACTCGGTGGTACAGCACCCTACTTTATATGGAAAGTGAATGAAGTTTTTGATGTTGTTCCAAGGGATCACTATTTATTTCCGCTAATCCGATCGCAGGGCCGTCCACAAGGAGGGGTGCAAACGGAAGTTTCTTCGCAGTATTACAAACCCGACAACTCGAAAACACTTGAACAGGGATCTTGCGCGACCTCTTTGAACGTGAAAATATATAATCCTGTTGACTATTCCCCAGTTCGGGTGCAGTGCTGGGTTAGGCCCAACCCTAGTACCGAGGAGTGGTATGTGCAGACCGCGTACGCCACCATTTACTAATTATTCTTTTTTCGCATGAGATTTTCGTTGACCATGCGAGCATTTTTTTGAACGACGCGGTTTTAACTTACTGTAGAACTTCATGCATATTTTGCTTATTTTAAAGACAAACATACTTGTAGTACTATTATCCGTTTACTGGGTGAAAATCAGTAGCACCGAAAGTCGAAACAAAATGGTCACGTACAGTATTTATCTTTGCGCTTTATCTAGCAAATTTTGCACACAAAAGACATATTCGTTATAACTGACGGTCACAACATGTTAACAGTTGTCCACCGTATGTTCGATTAACGTCCATAACCGTGATGCCACCGGCAAGGACCATGCAAAAATCTCAAATGGCTATCAATGCGATTATTATACATCAAGGCTTGCACTGCAAGCATAAGATTTATCTTATCGACCACATTTACGCCGCTAATCAACAGCCGGCTTCCTTCCATCAAGTCAAAGGTCACCGGCGATAAACTTTTCCACACAGATTTTCTGCGTACAGCTCGAAGCACATGATCAAACTCAAGCCAACCTATTCGTTCCATTTCCATCCCTCACCACGCTTTTACAAGTTTTACGAAAAATGCCGGAAATTCGTCGCCACATCCTGTCGGTGGCCTTCCCGGCGTTTGGGCATATTATCCCGCAGATGGAGCTAATGAAACGGATGGTACTGGAAGATAAGTCCCTTTTGGTGACTTTTGTCGTATCAGCCGCAAAGATGCAGGATTGTATGAAGCGGGAATTGATTCCAGATGAGTTCAAGGAGAATATTCGGCTCATTCCCTTAAATGATAGCATACCAGCGGATATCGATGTGGACCCAGGCGTGAATCATAAAATGACAGTTAAAAACGGTACAGACTTTATTTGGGAATTGGGATTGATCGAGCATTTAGAAAAGTTCTTGTAGTGTATGCATGGAGTGCACTTGCTAAATTATATTATTACTGCTGTATATTCTTCAGGTATGGAACAGGGGCTGAAGGACCTTCTTGACACCATCCCCACAGCGGATCGCCATGACATAATCGAGATGCACAAATCCGCGGATCAGCAGCTAACGAATTCCTTCTTTGAGCCGGTCCAAGCCGTTATCACCGATTGCTTTGTGGGATTACCGGCTAAGCTATGCCGCACCCTGGGCCTGCCCTGCTACCTATTCACCACAAACAGCGGCTCCACCATTCCCATGCTTCTCTCCCTGACGGAGAACACCCCGGTAGCCCCGGACGAGAGTTATTACCTTCCCGCTCCGCCCGGTAAACGCCTCCTCCAGAAAACCACGAAGGAGTTCTTTCTCTTCGCCAAAGAAATGATCCTTCTCTCCACCGGGATCCTAGTCAACTCATTCCGGGAGCTCGAACCCGCAGCGGTCGCTACGATCGCAAAGAGTCCGGCGTTGCAGAACATTCCGGTGTGGTTCATCGGGCCCCTGCTGCAGCAGGAGAAAGGGGATGAGACGGCGGAGAGGGTGCGGGAATGGTTGGACGCCCAGAACGAGCGTTCCGTTGTGTGTGTTTCCTTCGGGTCCATGGTGTTCCCGACGGTGACCCAGCTGCGGGAGTTAGCGGCCGGGTTGCGTTTGCTCGGTCGCCCATTTATTTGGTCTCTTCGGACCGATCAGCAGCGCGCGCTCCCGGAAGATTTCCAGCATCACAAAGCCCAGCAGATGACCTCCATCGAACAACAACCCTTCCTAATCCTACCGTGGATCCCCCAGACCTCGGTGCTTCGCCACCCGGCATGCGGGGTGTTCGTGTCGCATTGTGGGTGGAATGGTCTTTTGGAGGCGGTGACGGCGGGGGTTCCCATTGTGGGCTGGCCGCTGTATGGGGATCAACCGTCGAATGCCAGATTGGTCGTCGAGGCGGAACTAGGTGTGATGGTGCCCCAGACGGCGCTGCGGAGCGAGGTTATTTGCAAGGCGGAAGAAGTTGAAAAATTCATTGAGGAAGTGGGGGAGGAAGGGTTTGGAAGAAATGCGAGAAGGATTAAAGAAGTGGCAGGGAAAGTGTGGGAAACAGAAGGCAGCTCACAGAAAGATCTCGATGCGTTCCGGAGACATTTGTTTGGTTGATCAGTGATGTTACTGGTGCAGAGCTTAACCAGCAGTTTATGGAGTCTTCATATAGCTGCGTACCATATTAAATTACAGTATGCGCTTGTGCGATGTACATACACGTGTATACAAAACGAAGTGCCGTGCGCTACCGTACTATAACTACTTATGACCTTCCTTAATGTTTCACATTTTTATGGCATGCAATCGAAAAGTTTTGTGAAACGAAGAAAATCCAATATACTGACGGTTTTTGAGGATTTTTTCACCCTAATCCGGTCATCCTTTCATCTTCATCAGGAAAGGACCGTAAAGACCGTACAGCTGTGTTATTTGTACAACAAATTACGTACTGTTAAATTAATAATTCCGCTGTGCTCGACAAGATATTGTACCGGTACATGTGCATTGAAATCTACATAGCGGCCTTGTTTAATAACACTGACAACCAACAATAAGAATGCCAAAGTTCTAACGCTCGTAGCCAACAAACCCTACAGCACGAGTTCTTCTACTACTCATGGTAGTACTAATAGTACAGACAAGCAGACTCTATGGTGGTTTTGCATAATACGGCTTCACCAGGAATCTTCTGATTAGGGTATTTGTTAGGGACCTCATATGGGTTGACAAGTTTAATCCCTCTACTGTATAGACACTCGCTTTTCAGTAGCAGCTTTCGGATCCAAGTATTTATTCTATGTGCATATACAATATTAGTCCGGAGCATTAATCGAGCGCACGTTCTACCAGCCTGTATTTCGATTCGGGACACCCGGTAGCACAACATCGGGTGGATAACTCGGTTACCACGAATTATCCTGATAATCAACAAACGAACATGCCGTGCAAAGGTGTAGACGTCGTTCAAGTCTGCAGGATATCCATGGCAATTAGAACCCAACGGTCCGTCAAAAAACGAGGGAGCAAGACCGGATGGATCGAGGAACGATAGTGCTTCGCTAGTGCGTAACGGTCAGCATGTCGTTTTGGAATGTCGAGTGCTGGTGCACAGACAGATTACTCGTAGCGTAAAAGTCTGCACAGTAGCTTCTTCGTAAGCTGGAACACGTAGGACTGGTGGTGGACGCACGAGAAAGACTATCATACTACACATTTTTCACAAAACAGATAAAATTATTTCCTGTCGCTTGTGAGATCTTGTGGGGTAGTTTTAGCGATGCAAACAAAGGAACTCCTTTAATTTTTTGGTCGTAAGCTTTCCAAATCTGGTAGCCGACGACTTCCGGTTCTTTCGCCGAAGCACCGCTTTGTTTTGTAACTGTGAAAGCCAACGCTACTGCAGCTTGGTGCAGGGATGTGGATACAATTCCCGCCAAAGTTCGTACTTAAGATTGTGGCTCATAGTTCTACTATCGCGGCTGTATCTAGATGTACACGTGCCTTTTCAAAACGTTGTACCCAGAGAATCATTATAGAGATGACGATGCATTTGCAGGATGTGATAAGAATGCTTGTGTTTAATGAGTATCTACGGAAACCATTGTTGTGGATTATCGTTCGACCGCAACAATGTGTGTCCTATCGTGCACTGATGTCTTATCACCGTTATCATGGTTTCGCTTATCCCAAGCCCTGTGCGCGCGAACCTTGGTTTACCATTACCAGATAACACGCATCATTACAGATAAGATACAACAAAAACTTAACTACATAAATCCACAATTTCACCGGGAGCCTGAGTCCCTGATATGTCCATTCGGCATTTTGCATCGTCGCGAACCGGATAGCCTTTCTGTTTTAATACCATATCCGCTAATTCGTGCAGTGCAAAAATGCATCCGAGGACGACAGCATTGTTGGTGGCCGTTGCCTTTATTGGCCAGTGGCAGAATGCCGCTTCTGCTCCTATCGGAAAGGAATCCGAAGGCTTCGATATCACCGACGCCTCGGAAATGTTCGAGGGAGATATTGCCGGATTTCCCATCGAAAAGCGGACCACCAGTGGTGCATCGGTGAGAACTGCGGAGTAATGCGCAAAAACTGATAGAATTTTGAAGCTACATTTGAATGCGTTAACTGACGTTTGATTAATTTAAATGCCAACCTTAATTACGCCTTACTGAACTACTGTAATGTGACCGGCTATTTTCAGAAGGGATACTCCATCGCAAATTACCCGCGAAATGCTGTTTTGGACATCCTTGGACGTTGGCCGAACGGAGAAGTTCCATACGTTATCTCCGCACACTTCAGTAAGATAAGGCGAACAATCGCGGTGCTCAAGAGAATCATTCATAATCTATCGTTTCAGCAGTGTTACATTTATTATCCCGCCTACTTCTGTACTTTTTTGCTTCGATTCATTCAGTTAACAACTATCTTTGTTAAGATCCCAAGAACAAAGCATGTAACTGGAGTTTTACTTCTACAGCTGAAACTGAAGTGGCACAAATCGAGCGCGGCGTTGAGGAGATCAACAACGTGACCATTGGACTGTTTCTGGTACACAAACAGGATCACCATGAAAACTCTGTGTTTGTTGCTCGAGGCGGACGAAACACCGGGTAAGACCAACCAACAGACCATTTAGCGAATAATACGCAATGTCAAGCTTCTTTACCGATGCAGATGCTGGAGCTATGTGGGAGTTATCGGTGGCCAGCAGACGCTCAATTTGGAAGTTCCTGCTTTTCCTGGCGCTGCCCGTACGTTCTACTACATACTAAGCATAACTCCAGAAGCAGTAACAGGCTTTCTGTGATTCTATATGTTTCTGGTTATGGTTACAGATTGCATGCATCACGGTATCATCCAGCACGAATTCTTGCACGCTATCGGTAAGCAGCAGAATAATGTTTGTGTTTGTAATTTTTTTACAGTGTAACAATGTTTTATCCATGCACAGGTTTATGGCACGAACAATCCCGCAGCGACCGTGACGACCACGTGGAGATCAACTGGGACAACATCCCCAGAAGTATGCGCTTCAAATGACATTGGCTCTTATCACCTGATAAGCACAACAAGTGTTTTATAGATCAACAGCACAACTTTGCATTCTATACCGACGATGAGATTACGCACTTTGGACAGCCATATGACTATGATTCCCTGATGCACTACGGGAAATATGATTTTGCCATTAACCGCAGTGTCTTTACCATTCAGCCCAAAGAGCCCCACCAGGACACGTACATTGGACAGCGCAGGGGTTTGAGTGATGTGGATATTGTCAAACTCGATCTCATGTACCCAGCACCGGCTGCTCCCGATGCGTAAAAGAACTGCTGTGAAAAATCTCTAGAAATCTCTTTGGTTGATGGTTGTTCAAACTGTTGGAAAGTGCGTATTCGTTGTATGGTCAGAATGCTTGCAAATACTGATCACAGAGAGCGTGGGGTATTAAACGGTTAAAGGGTGCAAAGTCGAACGATTTTCAAAAACCAGTTGTTATTCTGAATGGCGGTTTTTGCGTACGGGTGATAAACGTTTGCGTGCAAAGGGAATACCACTGATAAGCAAAGAATAGATGCAACCCAGGTAATAGCTGTACAAATTATGATCGTTTATAACCGAACAACAATCCTTTTTTGACTGTTTATCGGGCACACCGTTTATCGCTCTCATGTGCGTCCATGATTCGTGTTAACCATTTTAATTGGGTAAATTAGCGATCTGATTTGGGTACCGTGCCTTTGTGATGGAAAAACCTAATGTTGTTGTTGGAAATATGTAGTTTCCATAACGTACTGTTTGTGTAAAAATTGATCGCAGTTATTGACCGCGATAACACTTTAATTTTAGTAATAACGGTGTTCTTCGTTAAGGGATGGTGCAAAATTACACACTGCCGGTACGTTGGGAAACCGGATGTTTATGGGTGCAACGCAAACCGGTGCATTCGTCATATTTTGTTTGCTTTGAACTAACGGCTGATTGTAATGTGCGGAATTATAATTTATGACTGTGCCTCATTAATTGACTGCTGTGTGAGAAGATTGCAGTTAAGTTCGTAAGTATTACAGAGAAGTGAATTTAATAACGGGTACGCAGTAAACATTTGTCGAAGCATCCATAAACATGTTGTAAATATCGATCCACACGGTTGGTGTAATTTGATACGATAACGCCGATCCCAACCCTGACCTTCCAATTCATAATAATATGGCAATGGCAACATACTGCCGCGAAACTGAAATTAAACATCGAGCACAATGCAGACTGTGTTCCCTGACATCAGGGTTCTGTCGTTACTCTTAATCCGGATATCCGTCCGTCAGAACAACAAACTATCCACGTAAACACTCGTGGACACGCTAAAAGGAGATGAAAGAATGGTTGATATGTTAACGAACCGAAATGATCGTTCATGAATGGCTGGCGCACAATGGGCATTGAATTTAGCCATTTTTAGAAATACATAACCTCATTTCAATTGTGACGTAACGTATCTTACTTACAAAGGATCGCATAAAAGATACTCCTCTCTTCAGCTGCGCAAGATAATACGATTGTCCCCGGTCCAGAAATACAAATGATGATCAGACACGTAACTCAGTTCTACGTCACCGACCAAGAAACGTTCGCCGTTACGTGCGCAGAACGTCCAATGCGGCTACGACCACTGCCATTATCATGGCCAGTGGCTTATTCGTAACGGATCTTGGATATACATAGTTGAGCCTATTCGTACATTCATTGTCAGTATTTTTAATTGCATAACGATTTCATGTTGCTGTGCCATATGTGGTATAATGTATTATGGTTTCTTCGTACATGACGTAAAGTGAGCTTAAATGTATCAGTCTACACAAAAAGCAGCTTCCTGCCATCTTGGAACGATTATATAAGCAAACTGTCATCACATATCATGATGCGAAAGAGCTTACAGCCCAATACTGCAACCGAACAGTTAACCGTTTTTACGGAAAAACACGTCAACAGCTTACAGTTGATAATCGCCTAACGGTAACCTTAGTTGTGAACTTGTGCGAATTTCAGTGTTATACTTTTAAGAAACGAACTAAAAAATAAAAAACTTGACGGAAACGGAATCTTCTGTTTAACCAACCCTCGGTTACCCATTCGCTAGTAGCCGAAACATAGCGCAACAGATAATAATTATACAGCTGACAATTTGGTTATCCAACGCCACAGCCAAACTGGAAAATCGAATGGTTACGTCCACAGTCATATCTTCACAGCTTACATGTAAGCTGACGTAACGAACTGAAGGGAAACAAGCCACCGGCTTATGCTTATGAAAATTTACAATCAACATACATTTTTATTGCTCGGGATGTAAACACGATGATCTCCATGTGCGCGCTCATCGGGGTAGCTCGGAAATGCCAGGCAGACGGCCCGGCTGGTACCTCTACCTCATGTGGTGATATATTTTCAGCAACTCATTGAGATTTCCTCATCTCACACATTACCACTTGACGAGGCATTTCAGCGCGCGCAGATGTTTAATCTTAAGGCGCTGGCTATTTTTACAATCAGTGCTGGTTTTGCAGATGTGTGCGAAGTGTACAGCTAATAAAGTGGTAATTAGAGATGACGCTTCGCTGATCCAAGTATCGTGTGACTCTGTTTGATAGCATGCCGCCGTGCATCCGCAATCCATCTGTTTTCCATTCCCATATTAATGGATTTTTATTCCGAACGCAATCCGCACTGAGCTCTTTCTGAATTCCGGTTACTAAAGTCTGCGCAGAAAGGCCGGAAGGCATTTCATATACGATAACAGGAGCGTCTATCCCAAATCTGTTATATCTTTTCTAAAGCAACTGCAACATTAGCCAGTGTTTTACTGTTGTGGAAAATTGACCGCTGTATTCAGTCATCAAAGAAATTGTGCACTGGAGTCATTTTTATTGTGCTATACGTGCCTTTCGCTACAAGACAACGGAACTGTCATTATCTTGAGTTATCGCAGCCAGCGAAGATCCACATGTTTGTTCGGGTTTGATCTGGATCAGTTACTTTGCGGTGATCTTTTCTATAGAAGAATACATCGACATCGTTTCTCCGGTTCATTATTTTCGATGGAAAGATATTCTTGAGAATAAGCAAAAGCTAAGATAATCACCTGATCAACATCAACACAACACACGTTCGTCTTGCTTGGCGAAGGACGATCGGACTTTTTCATTCCGTATTCCTGCTGTCAGAAGAATGGCACACTACCCCAAACCCGAGAATCTACCGATATTCATTCGGAAACTGGTGTCCTCTAGTACCCAGCTGATCGTCACCAATCACAACCTGTCGACGGCAGCGGGCCCGTCGGCCGTCAATCCCGTGGCATCCACCAACGAGAGCTCGTCACTAGAATTCATTCAGGTTATTGTCCTCGGCTGCGTGGTGGCCTTGATGCTGTTGTTGACCTTCAAAATCCTTTTTGAAATCACACTGCGGTTACCGCTGCCGTCCAAGTCATACCACTGATGTCGTGCTTGTTTGGATTAACGGTCTGCGACAAGCATGATGTGGACGCTTCGATTATTGTTTTTTTGTAAAATATTTCATTCCCTTATGTACGCAACAGCTTGATAATATTACTATGTGAGGTTTTTTAAGAGAATGGGGCTTTCCTGTTACGCTGTGAGTTGGTCCGTTTCCTTTTTGTGCGTTTAGTGTTACGAACAGCACCCAGCATTGGGACAATTCTCTGCACCCGACACTTTCGTTTATGGTACCAATAAAATCCAACTACAATAACTCTCTGATGCGAAAATCATAGCACGCTTTTGTCATAAGTATAGCCTGGTACAGACCTTTGACCTCATTGTCAGCAACTTGTCTTATTTGAAGGCAACAACAGCCTCTCCTAGAAAGAGGGAAGAAACCGCATCGAAAGGGCCTGTGAAAATTAATGGGAGCCTAAATCCTCATCACACCACCTTGCCACATGGTTGCGGCGTTCACATAGATTATCACACGTACTGAGCGCCGTATAGCGTCATGTAGCCTTTGGTGATGTTTACCGTTACACATCATTAACCTTGCATCTGTTCGCTCTGAATGTCGAATCCGAGACCAGAATGGGAATCTGCGCACGACTTGTATCAGCCATCTCCGAGTACGAAACACCTCCAGACTCATGCAGTATTGTTTCGTGCTTGCACTTCAGAAATTGCTACTACTTACTAGTACATAAAATTCAGTAATGCTGCGCTTAACAATAGTAAGTTGCCAACGTGCGGCATTTCGATAGCAGGCCGTGATCTTTTGATGATTCTGTTTGGGCTAAGAACTACGTGAAGAGTACGTGTATACAAAAACTGATTATGAGAACACGCAGAAATAGGCCATTCATTTCTGTTTTGGATTATGGTAAACCCGATCCCGTTTAGGTTACTGTTTGCATGGTTTGGGCATGGTCAGTACACTCGCAATGAAATGCATGTTGCTGACCTTTCTTTTCGTAACTCTGTCATACTTTCCGAAACCCGGTCGCCGGAGCTTGGTTATGGCAATAATCGAATATTCCTATATTTTACTAGCTTCAGAGCTCACAATTCAATTACAATAACGTACGGTACAGTATGTAGTTCACGATAAACAAGCTGTGCAGTGTTCCGGCTTGGAACTTTAGTTTAGCAGCTGTTGCGAACTGATGTGATCCATTGTGATTTTTTTGTTTTCGCACTGGTTGTCTTGTTTATTCTTGGATGTTTTTGCATGTACCGATGGGGCCACCGCCACGTCATCGTAGGTCCCGCAGACCCGAACTACGTATCAATTATCTGTAGTACCGAGAACTTACTACATCTAACAATAAACAGTAAGTTTTGTGTCTAGCTAATTTTATTGTTCTTATATTTAACAAGGTTTTGGTAGTATGCTAGTGCATTAAATCAGCTTCAAAGCAAAAATCACTTGAACCTGCATGAAGCGACAATTCACTTTTCCAATGCGCATTGAAACATTAGATCACGATTCTAAAAACATGTCGTGCCGGTTTCAGGACTAATCAGCGTAATTCCTGTGTCGCGACGCAGCCGGAACAAATGAAATAATGTCATACTCGTTATCGTAGTACTTATTCATCGACATCTAATATAACAAAATTAACCACCGGTAAGCAGCCAATTTGTAATTTCGATGTTTCTATGGGAACGCATGCTCGGCTTTGGAAGCGGGCGCCATTCGAGGAGCTTGCGAATAGCTTGCAGAAAAATAATTTTTTGTTATCTTTCTGTGATGTTATTTTTTCCTTAGCCCGCCATGGCTAGCGCCAAAGCGAGTATTATAATTTTACTGTCAACGCTGACAGTTTGCTCTTTTGTAAAAGCTTGTGCAGTCAACAGCAACCAGCGAAAACAAGGTACTGTACGTCATTCCGCCTCATGTATCTCGAAGCATGTGTTGAGCTGATGCATACTCTCATGAAGGTTACTAATTTTTCTGGTATGGTACGGGCTACCGGTTGTATCTGTAGTATTCTGTACTGCCCATAATACTGCCATGATTCTGAACGGTTTGTAGCTCCATAACAGCGTCAGGCGCCACATTGGTATATCGTAGTAATTCTGGCATAGTACGCCTTTTAAGTTTTAGGCTATGGTTGGTTCCGAAACTGCGTTTTGCCTTTTTGATTTAGTTGAAATGTTTGAAACTACGAAATGATACGATTTGAAAGTACGCCGTAAGAAACAGTTTATTGCAAGATCTGGTTTGAATGTGATTGGACAGTGATTAAAAATTTGTACATTTGGAAATTGTGGTGGTCTAAAACTACCGTTCCTGTCTGCGAACCAATGACCACGTATGGTAATCCGGAAATTCTGTAAACACTAAAGCTTTTGTTGCAGTACTACATGTAGATGCTAGTGTGTACTTCAGTCACGTTGGTGAGGGACTAAATCCTACACTTGTTGAAAAGGTTTTTGCGGGTTGAAACATTAGGAATGACAATTTTCCACAGATCACTGCAGAACTTGAACCAGAGTACCAGGATTTCAGTTCCACAGATCAGCCAGCCCGAATTTCATCGCGCACGTTGTTTTGATTTCGTATCAACAACGTGCTGCGTTCGTTTTGTTACTGCATTAGTCTTGTACTGCATGTACAACGGCAATGGTCTGGTATATCATGATAGTGATGCAGTGGTGCGTTCCACGCTAAAAGTCACTGACTGATCTGGTTAATTCATGATCTTTTCAGAACTGAACCGACTGGACGAAGCAGTACGCAGTAGCGATGGAGAGTTCGTAAACCTTGAAAACTTTTTCACCAACAGCCCTAAGAGAAGCAACCTCGACGAGAGGACGAAGCTGGTCCGAGTAGAGTTTGGCGGGAACGTCAGTCTGCATTGTTCGA
>JAQGAU010001271.1:0-20149 GCA_034698045.1 Paramacrobiotus richtersi | reverse complement strand
GGTACTGTTTGTTTGATAAATAAAGGACGATTTCCCGTCCAGAACAGAACAGAAAAACACAAGTGAAACAGAAAAAAACGCCATAAAAAGGGCACTTATTGCCCTGATGTCGGTGCAGTGTTCTCCAGGCTGGACTGAGAACTGCAGTCTGGCCAACATTCTGTGGTCCGAATTCACATCATGCACCAAATCAGTATAAGTATTGTTTTCGAATGGAAACTTGGTCTTAACCTTGACAGTTTTTTTTATCGCATTGTTCAGAGCTCGCTCGGTCTACAAGCACGGAAGAATGAAGTGCTAACTAGTTATTTTCACTGATTTCAGATTTTTACAAATTGATACTATACAGTGGTGCTGGGCCAAGTCTGGGCAACCGGTTTCGGTTCCCCCCAGCGGCCACCATGAAACCGAGCAGTTACTTTTTCAACGTATTTCAGAAGCCCACTCATTCAGCTATCTTCCATGGTATAAAGTTTGGTTTTCTCAGGTGACCTGAATTTTTTACAAATTCTAAATCAAATCACACCGGCTTCAGAAACTTATCCGACCCGTGCTCTTCTTCGCTCAAAACTGGTACAATAATTCCTCTAAAATTTTAGAATGAGTATTTTTTTGTTAAAGTATGTTTGTTTGGAAGAGCCTTCTTTTGCGTTCCCGCCAGAAGCAAGAAAGACTTATTCCGAGCCGCTGCCGTATGCTGCGGGCGGTGGCGCGAGAAACAGTGTAAAAGTTGACCTGTGGTTAGTTTGACCTCTGTCATACGACCCGATGAGGTCGCACATGGGTGTCTTTGCAATGAAACTGTAGAGGACGAACCAGAATGTCCTTTTCACTTCAAATCCCCAACGTGCACAAAGCCATTCCAGATATATTACATCTTAGATCTCCAGCTGTGTTTTTTGTCATAACTTTCGTCGCGTGCTTGAGGTGATTTTCATGCCAATATTCGAAAATTCTCTACGGGCCGCTAAGGCATCGCGTATCCGTTCTGATGGTTTTTGTGACATACTTCTGTCATGCTATTTCTGCAAATCGGCAAGCCGTTTTGGAAAACTTACTCTAGCGCGTCCATGGGCACTTTCCGTCTCATGTTTTCTAACATAGAAGTCTATGGGAGACGAAGTTCAACGGTTTGCCTTTCTACACTTTCGTTGTAAAATGAAGTTGTTTTTAGTTTACTAACAAAGTATGGTTGGGTTGTATGAAATGTAGCATACTAGGTACCTGGATACATGATGCGGCAGTTTCTGGAGTAGTATTTATACGACCAGTAAAAACGACCCCTACCTCTACTTGTTCAAACAGGGTTCTGCAGAACCAGATGATAGGCAGCTAATCTCTCTGAAATGCGTTAAATAGAGGACAAAAAGGTGTCCTAAAAATGCGCTGAATATATGTCTAAACGCTGCGCAAGAGAGGAGGGAACAGTGTCAAACGCTCTTGCCCAGCACCTCTGTATATGACTAGGAAAATGGTTATCCAAAATAGTACTGGTCCGAGAACAGCAACTGCTACAGATTTGCTGAGAAAACTCCTAAATAGTTCATTGCTAATTTTATTGCGGATTTTATTTTGGTAAAGTAAGAATCAGACTACGCTGATCAAAATAGCCAGGAATCGCAAAAATCTACTAGTATAGAATGAAGAAATTGATTAACCATCGACAATATTTAAACGTTTAGTAAGGCACTAGAAAGCTGCCATATTGCAATAAGAAAGCTATAATTACTGTGGCATGTCAGTTTTTGTTCGATATACTGTACGTATCAACATGCCTTCCGGTTTGCTGTGGCATTTCACTGTTGACGACTTTGTTCCAATTTATACGCAAAAGCATTTGCTGGTGAATTTTTTGGAAGTTTTTGATTTCGATAAATACCGTTAGCTTTTGTTCAAAACATTTCACCTTATTTTTTAACTCGCGTTTAAGTTGCACTCTTGCAAGTATATATCGACCGACATGCATTTTCACGACAGAGGCATTCGCCAGGTCTGTGTACTCGGCATGGTCTTATCCGGGCCATACAAGGCCTACTGGAAAAGGCAAGATGATGCCGAGCGGACCTGTTTGGATAGTCGTTTTTTTTGTGCGAAATCAACGGCCCTAATATTCTGTTCAGTACGTTAGCGCTTGACATTCATGAATCATTGATAATGCCAAATTTCGTGTCGGCTAGTTCTTCGGATGTCTGTTTGAGTTTGTGGTTTAGCTTGGTTCAGTTTGAAATTATAATTGTTCGTTTAGTGTGGCGTAGAGGAGAGCCAGCGGTTCTAGCTTAGTTTTGTTGATGCTGCAAAGTAATAGTTTAGTTTTTCTGAAGTAAACAATTTTTTATCTCCACTATGCAAGCTTGATCTACAAACATCAACACCATACACCAACACGTAAAGTAATTAAATACTTCTAAGTTAATACAACCAGTTGATTACTAATAGAACACAATACAACACGTTCAACATGAAATAATAATATATCCGTCTAAAATGGTTCTACGTAGATAACGTAGCAACCAAACAAATCTGCGCAGTAAAGTGCGCGACTTTGTTACGTTGTGCCTAAAACAATAATAGCAAACGTTACGTATCCCTTTACTTTTAATAGACGTTTAACGGACTAACGTGCTTTGCTTCGGGTTACACAATAAATCTATACTGAATTATAAATTTGTGCTGTGTAACAGATATTTAGTACTAACAATACAAAGTACAGCACTCGTACTGCTAATACTGCTACATGTACAACTAATATTAATACAATAATAATAATTCAACCTGTATTACAACTGTGGTAATACAACACAACAGAGCACACATAGGCCCACATAGCCGACGGCCACGGCAGTGCCGGAAAAGGGGTACATATAGGCCCATATAGCCGACGGCCACGACAGTGCCGACAAGACAAAGGGGTACACATAGTCTCACACAGCCGACAGTGTCCGACAGGGGGTAGACGTCCGTGACAGACTACGGCAGTGCCGACGTAAAGAACTACACACCGCGACAGACGGGAAAATGCCGACATAAGAGGTAGATATGTTTATGCGCATAGGTGCACGGTGCATACAACAAATGCCCGCTATGGGGTGGCACATCGAAAGTGTTACCGTTCAGGAATCTTGGATGTTGCTGCCTTGCGGTTTAGATTACTAGGATGAGTCCAGCGCAAATTATCGAGCGCCGGTAGTTCACTGTTAGTATTTTTCTTGGGGCTTAAACGCCTCCTTTAACCGAGTCTCACAGTACTTCCTGTGCCACATGTAGTTGCAGCATCAAAAATACCGACACCGGAAACTAAACTATTCGCTCATCAATTTATCCTGAGGTTTACCCAAAATGTCGTTTTTTTCTTTGTTTATAAACAAGGGAACAAAGGATATTTATGTCACGATAAAGAACCGTACATGTCATTTACTTCGCAAGCTCGATGGACCATTGCAGTGCACTGCATTCCGTATTATGTGGGTTTTGGTAGCATTATTGATATTTATTGTTATTGTATAGTATTCCTTTGTAAAATACCAAAAAAATGCCTTTGTTTTGTCCAATTTTGGGGTGAGCAAGCAGTGATGGTACCTTATTGTGGCACAAATGCCTTTAAAAGATCAATTTATGTGGCCTTTTTCTGTTTTTTTCCCCACGGGGTTTTGTTTTTTGGCCCACAAAATACGGCATCGAGAAGATCTGAACAGCAATAAAAGTTATTTATGATTGTATTCCTCTTTAAAAGCATGCGTGAGCATAACAATAATATTATATACTAGCGAGAACGAAAAGGTGCGCACATTAGGTGCAGCACATGTGGTAACCTGTGCTCTTTCACAATTTAGGCACGTCGAATTAGGCGTAGGAAATTCAGTTATCGCGTTACCGACAACAACAAGATTTCTTCACTGATGCAAAAACAATGCAAAAAACAATGCAAAAACAAAAACTGCATTGTGCTTTCTGGAAAGACTCGACTGGATATTAACTGCGCGTCAAATCATTAGCCTAATATCCGTAAAGGAACAGCAAACAAGCGCCACACGAGACTGCGAGATACAATCAGCTACCAGGGAGATTAGCACCCCGCACAGCTATATCTGAACCGCTCTTACGCGGTTTCCATGCACACAAAAACCCACTGACAAAGAAATATCTGTAGCGGCAATGCTTAAGTTGTATTCATACTTCGTGCAATTCGAACACTGTGATTCTTGTCTCAGTGAAACGACATCCCTGCACGCAAAGGGCGAGGTTTCCATAACATTCTAGTAATTCAGTCTCTTGCGGATTGTGCTTTGTTCAAGAGGTTATTGGTCCATTCCACGTGATTTTTGAATGATTATTCTCTTCGTTATTATAAGCAGACAATGCACATACATAATCCTGTTCGAAATCCATATTCCATTCTGTCATTGAATTAATAAGCCTACTTGTAGCAATATCCATAATCAAGTA
This sequence comes from Paramacrobiotus richtersi, assembly GCA_034698045.1. NCBI lineage: Eukaryota > Metazoa > Tardigrada > Eutardigrada > Parachela > Macrobiotidae > Paramacrobiotus > Paramacrobiotus richtersi. The sequence continues at coordinate 15,706 of JAQGAU010001271.1, read as the reverse complement.
AGGCAAACCACTTCTTACCGTTATAATTTGCTCCACGCAAACAGAAAGCGGGAGCCTAGCTTATAGGAGTTGTTGGGTAACAGGATTCCTTTTTCATACAGGAGATAAATATCGCTATATCCTAAGTTCTGATTTCAGCCCGATTTTATGACAAATCATGAATAACACAACGTTCAATCTTCCTCAAAACAGTCAACCAACGCCGGCGTGGATTCGGTTCCCCGCAGAATTTACAGCATGGTTCGTCGCAAACCTTTCCATCGGTTGTATTGGCGGTTTACTTTCCTTGCTTCTAATTGCATCCATGCTCGTCAGACGGACAATCCACTGGGGCTGCCGTTTACTGATCATCCATCTGCTCGCGGTTCAAGCGATCAACTGCGGTGGATTCGTTACTGTCATGTCCTTTACCACGTACTATCTCGATCTGCAATTAGGACCAACTGGTTGTCGTTATTATTACTTTGGGCTATTATTGATCGTCGATGCAGGACAGTGGTCGTCGTGCTTCTTAGCCATTAATCGACTGGTAGCCATTGTTTTCCCGCACAAATATGCAGCATGGACGAGATGGAACACTGTGTTGTTGGTGATCATTCTGAGCTGGATGATCCCCTTTGCGGCAAATCTACCCATGTTTCTCGAAACTGTCGGGAAGATTGTGGTAACCGGTGCTCCATGGCGAGGTTGTAATTACCGGAATCCATTAAACGCAGCGTCAATCAGTCTATTTACAGTTGGAATGTATTTGCCGATTGGCTTGACGTTTTTGTGTTACTTCCTTATCATGATAATGGAGATTCGCAACAGATTCCAGAAGAACAAGATTGGTTCTGGACCTAATCAAAAACAGATGATAAAGATTGCCAGGAAGAGGATGATCATCGCTAAGATGCTGTTTGTGTCGAGTGTGTTATTCACGGCCTGTTACGTCCCGTATATTGTTAGTCTGACGTATTTCCAAGGGGTCCATGCTCAACGGCCGACCTTGGTGCTGTGGTTGAGGCTGTTGTATTACAGCGGATGTTCCTGCACACCGGTAAGGATTAGACCATCGTCACATTGAATGTCGAGCGTTCTTTCAGACAGTTGTTTCATTTTGCAGGTGACCTTTCTGGTTATGTGTCGCGAGTACCGGCAGGATGTCATAATCTTCCTAGGAAGACTGTTTGGCGTAAAGCGACAGGACATTCAACAGTCCAGCAACACAGCGGAATCAAAGAGTCGAGGGATGAAGGATCGAGAAAGTTGATGAGCGGCTATAGCCGCCAAAAGTGCCCGCCGGTGCCGACGGAAAAAGCCGCCGCCGTATACCTTTCCCCCGCAACTGCTAAAACCGTTCGCAAAGCCAAAATTTTGTCCGGCGTACATTTTTCCCTCTGAAAGTTTTCAAATGAAAACTGCGTAGCGCGAAGTCTCACTCGGACGCTTTTCCTCATATTGTTCTGCACGTCCTGAACACTTTTCCCCAAAGTGCTTTCGAGCCCGGAGACTTTTGCGACCACATCTGTCAAACTGTTAGAAATCCAGCGTTCTGGATAGGTTGCCTAAGGTAGTCCGCTGCACCTGATTATTGTGGTATACACAAAAGCACAACTACAGTCACTTAAGATACATTACGCTCTTATGTACCGCGCCCCCACATTTAAAGTCGGAGATTGTTCTTGGCAAATTACAAAACCAAACAGCAATGGTACTAAAATTCATGCATTTACAGTTATTCGTAGTCGCTATGGAGATCGTCAAGAAAAAGGACATCCGCATAGTGTACAGAATCCGAAAACAGACACTAGGCGATAACGTATACGAAGCAAGACAATCTCAGCAGCAGAATAAATGGAAGAGCACTTTTATTACGTGCATTACGATCGCAGACAAGTCCACACGACGCCGATGGCTAATAATACCAAGGACAATCGCCGATGAAAGATTCAATCTTTTCGTTTTGTGTTGTTCTTGATACGTTTCTTTATACCGTACCTTACATTAAAATCGACATCCACGTACAGTACTTTTTAACCGTAACATGTAATGGTCGATATATATGTTATGCAGTGCAGTCTTTGTAGCTCAGGTTTCCAAGCTCACCGGTCATGCTAATAGCTCACAGAGAGTAAACATTTTAATGACAGTTCTACCTTTCGGCGTTTTGTTCAATTCCATTTAGTATTATCTCTAAGGAAAGCCAAGCAAAACACAGCAAGACGAATAACATGATAATCACGAATCCCCTGGGGGATGAACTTTAGTCGGTTGGAATCGCATTAGGATTCCTTGAATCTGACGGTTAGGTATGCCGTGTTTCTGTCTGTGCCTTTTTATCGTTGTGATACGCTTTCTCCTGCGCGCAAAAATCCATTGACAACACAGCAACAACATCAACTGGCACTAACTTATGGCATTGTGTGATTGGATGAGACACTAAGTAAGCGTGACCAGTACCATAGTCAGAGTACTGTTCTGATGCCACAGCGATCCAGTATCCAGGCAGGCAAATAGCAAAGTTTTCACGATATTCAACAAAGATTATGTCTCTTGTGGATTTTGTTCACCGGGTTACTGGTATATTCCACGCGATCTTTTAATTTCCACCATAATTATAGTTTCCGGGATCCGCTAGTGTATGTGACGTTGCCCGGCTTGTGGTTTCCATTCTGTCGATAACTTAAAGCCTACGAGTACGCATATTATGTACGTTCATGAGAGAAAAGACCTTCCAGCGGAAAGCCTTATTAAGCCATATTATTATGAAACCTTAAGCCTTCACAAGAGAAAGGAAGCCTTATTGTCGTGATATGTTGCTACTGACTACGTGCACATGGTAGTTAATCGCAAACAGAATCCCATACATGACATTTGTTCGACAGAGAAGGCTCCACTAGTACTGTTTCCCTGGAGAAAATATTATCTCTTTAACCGTTTGATGATCAAACTTTAATCTGATTCAGCCCGATACTGAATAGCCATGAACAACACGACATTCAACGTATCATAAAGCAGTGAATTGATGCCGACGTGGACTCTTTTCCAATCAGAACTTACAGCATGGTTTGCCGCAAATCTTCTCATAGGTTTCGTCGGTGGTTTTCTATCCCTGCTGCTGATAGTTTCCATGCTCTTCAGACGGACCATCCACTGGGGCTGCCGTTTACTGATCATCCATTTGCTAGCCGTTCAATCGATCAACTGCGGTGGATTCGTTACCGTCATGTCGTTTACCACGTACTATCATAAACTACAATTAGGACCAACTGGTTGTCATTTTTATTACTTCGGGTTGTTATTGATTGTCGATGCGGGACAGTGGTCATCCTGCTTTTTGGCCATTAATCGACTGGTTGCCATCGTTTTCCCGCACAGTTACGCAACATGGACGAAACGGAAAACTGTTGTGTTGGTGATGGTTCTGAGCTGGATGATTCCGTGTGCGGCAAATCTGCCAATATTTCTCGAAACTGTTGGGAAGATTGTGGTTGTGACTGCGCCATGGCACGGTTGTAATTATCGGAATCCATTCAATGCAGCGTCTCTGATGCTGTTTACGATTGGAATGTATTTGCCGATCGGCTTGACGTTCTTTTGTTACTTCGTTATTATGACGATGGAGATTCGAAATAAATTCCCAAAAAACAGGGTTGGTTGTGGACAGATGGTGAAAACTGCCAGGAAGAGGATGATCCTCGCGAAGATGCTGTTGGTTTCCAGTGTGCTGTTTACGGCCAGTTACGTCCCGTATATTGTTAGTTTGACGTATTTCCAAGGGGTCCATGCGCAGCGTCCGACTTTGACACTGTGGTTGAGGCTATTATACTACAGCGGCTGTTCCTGTACACCTGTAAGTTTTACAGTATGATGACCTAGAATGTCATGTCTGTCAAATCGTCGGTTTGTTTTATAGGTCACCTTTCTCGTTATGTGTCGAGATTACCGGGAGGATGTCACGATCTTCCTAGGAAGAATGTTCGGCATGAAACGAGGAGATGTTCATCATTCCAACAAAACAGCGCAATCGAAGAGTCGCGGGTAAAAGGATCGAAAAAGTTAATAACGACTATCACTCGCGTAAGGAATAAGATGGGTTGCCTGTATTAGCTGTATAGGATCCCCATATGTTTCACCCATCCATAAAACAATATGCAGTTCTGTAGAGAATATGAATTTTACTATCAAGATTTTAACAGAAATAATCGGCAAAACCTTTTAACTCCAAGTAATTACTCTTTTTTGGTGAAAACGATGTTTGACTGTCAGTACCGCTTTGTATGATTATTGTACTAATTTTGACAGATATCCAGTCATTGCTTTTTGCCCCACTGATTGTTGCAACGAATTGCTCAGCAGATCGAAGGACCAATGTTAGAGACACCGCACTGGCTCTTCGGCACTTACGAAACCTTGAGTGTAGTGCCTACTAACCAGAAGTTGGAGAAAATGCAGTATAACCTCCTTTATCATCCTTTACCGACCAGTGTACGCACGCCACCGGCACACCGTGGAGGCAGCTTCTGATCGATAGCATAGTCGTGCTGTACAGTTTATAATACGGTAATAACGCAACTTTTGCGGCTAGTACATAACACAAGCCGTACCAGCGCACAGTGGATCGTAATGGAAGCGTGTATCCGGCAGGAATGCTTGTCTCGTGAGTAAATATTGATTCGCGTACCTGTTCTACAGTCTCTACAATGCTTTCAGTCCATTACTATTAATGCTTTATGGATGCAAATGCCGAAACATGGTGCCACTATACCGGACACTTGGGTTCCCTGAGCAGCTGCAATCAACCCTACAACTAGGGCTAATCGGCGCAATCGGCATTTCTGCATGCTTGAGCGTCTCTGCACCCGTTCCACCGGAGGATTCCGGGATCATTGGTGATGTTCGGCTATTCTTGCTGGTTTTACTGCAATACCTGCAGTACGTCCCAACTGTTTCCGCAAGCGGTACTTCCAGCAATCCATCAACGCCAGACATTGCCGAGGATTGGCTGGCAACATTAGGAATGTCATATGCTTCGCTTACCTTTTAGTAGGGACCTATTCAGTTTTGATTTCCTGGTTAGCTTGCCTTTTCTTGCTTGGCTTTACATGGCTTGGAGTACCGGAACAGCGAATAGAGGGGCCGCTTCGGCTTTGGCTATATAACTGGGTGATGGTGGAGTTTTGTGTTCCGTATCGGCGCCTGGGTCGTGATACTCTTTACTGGCTGCGAGAAGCGTATATAGGTACTATATTGACAACAATCGTCAGCCTGAATAATGTCAATGTTAGGCAATTATACGCGCTAAACGACGTTCACTGGTATTCCTTGTGTTAAAGTTTTGATTCATTGTAAAGTCGGGTTTTGTTTGCTCTTTATACTTTTATGCATAGTATGGAAACATGTGCACCCGAATTCCGAGTCCGTAGACCCGTATTTTTAAAGTTATCGTGTCATTCTCGTCATCACATTGCGCATGTTACAAAGAGATGAAGTACAACAAACTTTGTGGTTTCCCGTTCTTCTGGGAAGTAGGTAATATCTACCATACTTGTGATATAATTACAAAGTTTTTTCTTATAAAAGATACGCGAATGCAGCGCAGTATACTGCTCCATCAGAAAGGCCAACGTGTAGCCCAATGACTCAGCCCATACTTGTTTTCATTATTGGTATTCCCGATTGATTGTTTGCGGTTTGCGGCCGCAGTTTTGGGCGCGATGCCTAGTGTTAAGGCGCAGGTTAATGAACGAGATGAGATCGGATGTTTTAATAATTAGTGTTTCGCAACATGTAGTAATCTGTGCGCTAGCGTTATCAATGAGAAAGGAATAAACTTTACCGGTTTGCGGTTTTGTATCTAGGCTAGATAATCCAAACCCCAACTCTTTTTTCACATGTAGCTTGTATTGGAACGGTACACTATGCATCGTATGTAGACCAGCACGTAAAATTTCCAAATATGTGCTGAATTGCGACGGGCTTCCAAACAATTGCGGTTTCATGAAAGACCTATTTCAGGGTCATGATAGAAGCGCGGCGAACTGAAGATATTGTAGCTGAAACAGAAAGACTGTGATTTTGGTTTAGTCGCACAGACCGTCGTAAGTTTTGACCACACACTGTTGACTGTTCAGTCAGACTAGAACGATGAAACGCTGGCTGTTGTTATTAGTTGGTATTTGCTACATGTACAGTCCATTAAACAGATACATATTATTGCATGTTCGGCTAGAGCTCTAACGAAGCCCGCTCTGTCATGTAAACGTTTCGTGTACTGATTCGTGACCTTCGTCGTACTGGTGTGAGTCATCCTGACATTTAGAATTCGACGATCTGCCAGTACAGTAATAGTCACCAGTACTGTATTTATGACTTGCGATGTGCAGAGTTCTGATGATGGAACCAGCGTTAACCCGCTCATCCTGCATAATACCGAAAATGCAAATCAGCAGAGAAACGCGATCTTTTAGTCCTATTTTTCGACATTCTTCCAGACGACTTACATGCATGTAAAGAATGAACGGCGGTGAACGTTTATGCAAAGTGTGATAAAAAATGATACTGTTTGTGATAACTACAGTTTTCGCACTTCTCTAGCCACAACGGAAAAAATTGATGCGTGGCTATTGGAAAAGTTAGGTAAATTAATCACCAAATCATTGAAATCGATGCATTTAACACATGTCAGTAAGATGCAGCAAAAACAAGACATGGAAATGTGCGCTGTATGTGCAGAAAGGCTCTAGAGCTCGGTAATGCTATTCATTCGCCTACGGTACCCAGACATTATTTTGTGTAAACCACAGTTCGTTCGCAGTATCGCAACAGACGGAACTGAAGGCATAAGAAATTTTGCATTTTAGCGATGAAATATTATGTTAACGAGCTAGAGCTACCTATGAAGCCATTGCAAAAATGTCCTGGAGGGCATAAATGCAAGAACGGCATTGCGAAGCCCCCGCACATGAAAATCAACAAAACTGGAACCAGAATGCTCAGCACCGCAACCATCTGATTTCAGAATTTCCGCTAACAAAGACGAATGGATGGAAGTACATGTATAGCTATTAAAGAGGGTGTTGCTGTTTGCGGGCATCCAGCATATAATCTCGCTTAATGTTTAATATAAAGCAGCTCTTCTCCTGAATCCTTGTTGTCCGGGTCCGTATCGTTAAGATTCTATTTTCGACCGAAGCGAAGCGGAGGTCCTCCATGTTCAAGAGTAATGCAAAAACGTGGGTTGACAACCGTTTCTGCGCACCGCGATAGCGCCTTCAGTTTTCATCCGATTTTCACCAAATTTGTACAGAACCTAGATTGTGGCCTGTAGATGAGCTGTATACTTTTTGGTATGAATATCTCGAAAAATGAGCGAGATATAAGCGAAATAAGAGCACATTTTTGAGAACAAAAGATTCTTTTGTGTGCTTAACGTCGAACAATAGTGTTTGCGCAATGAGCTACCCCCGTGTGCTTGCTTGTCAGTTAGGCCCTAGCAAGACAGGAATAGACGGGCCTCTCTCAGCCCCTTTCTGCGAGATGAGAGAGAGAGAGAGGGCTGTCTGATTCAGTCTCGCTATGATGAGACTCAGTGTACAATCTACGTGCTGCATATAATTTTTTTTAATATAACAGTAAACAGGCCGGTATGTTGTTCTGAAATGTCTCCGTTCGCTTCGGTCTTCATCGCAAGCGCAGCGGAGTGCGATTACCTAGTTTATCTCCACCAGAATAGGCAAATTACATCCCGACAGGCAAAAACTTATCCTTCAGAACCCAACATGATTGTTAACAAAACTTCGAACCAAGAGGCAGCAACGAACAACCTGGATTTCCCATATACAATCCTTCTGCAGCTATACACTGACCTTCCTGACTACAATCGGCGAAGCGGCCTACTTGAATTTGCGCAATGGCGTACATGTGCCGAGGTTCGACGTGTAGGTACTTATTCTGTATAGCCGAACAAGCAGCATATTATAAAGCTTCTTGATCTCAGTGTTTCTCGGCTGGATAATCGATTTCATCACACGACAGCGATTCAGAATCTCAGATTAGGGCTGCTATCGGGCACTGTATGGTCAATGCCGGTAAATGCGCGAACTGTTGTAGCTTGAAGCACACAGCTGTTTCTAGGAATTTGGTAAGTTAATATGTTCTCTGCGTCCGCGGCTCACATCTTAACCACTGCAAAATGCGAATCGGTTTTCAAAGCCAAACACAGAGTACGAGTATCGAGCATCGTGTCGAATCTATCGATTTAATGGCCAACGTCCCATTACGTTACTGCTCATTACGTCTTCGCATTACGCTGAGATGCGCACAACCCAAATATGCATCAGCCAGGTAGACCACGTTTGTCAGAAGTACCGAACATACTGTACTGTACATCTGCACACCGCACCGAGAATGCTTGCGGGAACGAATAAGCAGCATGTGTGGGTCACGGCAACTGCAAGTGTGTTCCTCTCGCCAGGAAGTAGGGACGCGCTAACGTGTACAATCGCTTCTCAGATTTAACCTAGTTGGTCTTGTGTACAAACCGAACCACTGAGGATGAGTGTGTCTAAAACGTGGCGACCACGGACGTGGTTGTGGTCGGCTGTGGTTGTGGTTCCCGGTGACCTTTGTCGTCGTCAGTGGTCGACGGTGGGTGTGGGTTTCTGTGGCCTTCTGTGGCTATTCGTGGTCGGCAGTTGTTGTCGTTTACTGCTGTCAAGACCTTACCGCTCAGCTTCCTCGCCGCTGAGATTTTTGCGCTTTGGCGTTCAACACCGAAACCCTCTCAGCTTGCCTATTCTACCCTATATTGAATAAAATAAAACAAGTGACCACCAAGTGCGCAGACCTGAAGTGACTGCGAATAATTAGTATTGCATCAGGCCGCAAAACAAAAAATCAGGGAATACAGAAAATACCGGAAAGGGCACAATATTCGCTGAAACAATCATTGTTGACCTAATAGAAACTGCAGTGACGTTAATTCGTGGGGCTAGTATAAATGAAACGGCAAAGAAAAGCAAGCAGGAGCGTCAACCCAAGGAGAATAAGCGTGCAGGAAACTGCGCGCATTATGACACGAAATCGCAGCTTGCAGCACTACGGCAAAATCCGAGCGAAGCCTCAGCAAACTTACAACAATTCGTCAGAGAATGCTGTGCAAGCGCATGTCAATGCTAAGCAGTCCGCGCTATGAAGTGTCGTGAGAGCCCAGTGCAACGCTGTTTTTACATTTAAATAATCCGCATTATTTTAAATCCCTTTGTTCATTGTGCACTTCCCGTAAAACTGGATAAGATGAATTCAACTGTTGGATCATCCAGCCTGGATGAGGCCGACCATTCCCATCCCTTCTTGGTAGTCAGCTGAATTTTGCTACATTGTCAGTGACTTCAGGGATGCCAAATTGTTTGTAACTGCACCGGATAATACGCTCAACTTAACTCTTGAGCGTGCTCAGGGGCCGCAGAATTCACTGATCCGCTGATAATGCTGGCCGCTGAACGGCAAGGTCTTCGCCGCATTCAACGACAGCAACTGCCGACCACGAATAACCACAGACGGCCACAGATACTCCCAACCACCGTCGACCACAACGGTCACCGGAAACCACAACCACAGCCGACCACAACCACGTCCGTGGTCGCCACGTTTTAGATACACCCCATTACAATTAATGAGTTTACATCTTGTCACGCTAGCGACTGCTTATTTGTGCTCCACAGTAACTCGCCTTGTACAATCTGTAACGATGAGCTTGATAATTCGTAGCCAATTTCTTATGTTCATGTTTTTCTTGTTGTCATGGGTCACCATAAAGGTCATAAATCTGGATTGAACTGGACTGGATGTGGACCAATAATGTTGGTTCTGGATTGGACTGGACGGTTTTAATAGAAAAGATTTTGTTTTGGTATGGATTTGGACGAAAAAATTTTTGTTGGATATGAATTGGGCCGATTTTTTGATCCATTGCAGAACTCTAGTGACTATTGCTACTGCAGCCGTTATTGTGTTACAAATATCCAGCATGTCCAGCCAACACCTGTGACTGTTTGTTAGATTCCTGTCCACCCTTCTTAATAATTAAGAAGCTCTTATTCACCATGAATGCGGTGACAGTGCTGTACCGTTTGGGGACCTTGTTTATTGCTGTGAGCAAAATGGGTACCACAAATTGCGGTGTGTTATTAACTTATTCCTGTTATCTGCTAATGTTACACGCGCTACTCTAGTGAATGTCTTTGGCGCTTTCAGTCTGCTATTTGGATTAATGCTGTTCCCCTTGAATGCAGCTGGCACGTGTTACGTGACACAGCTGAAACTATGCTACATTTTACAGCTACATAATTAACGTTTCTCATTGCAGCGCTTTTCACAACATATCAAACTTCGACGTCATGGGTATGCGTACATGCTCCACAACCTTTACAGTACTGTTGCTCCTCTACTCAGAGTCTACTGGTAGTTTTCTACGGATTCAAATGCCGTGAAACTGTTACAAACTACCGTACCCAGGAGCTGACTGGCCGTTTGAAATCCACCTTAAAACTGTGGCTAATCGGTGCGATCTGTATGTGCGCCTGTTTTAGCGGTACCGTCGGTAATGGCTCCTATGGATTCCAGATGATTGGAGACATTCGTGTCATCCCATGTCTTCTGCAGAACATTGAGAAGGATCCACGCTTTCCCGACATCGGGATTCTGATCTGCACGGCACCGTCAAATGCTTCTTCGGCTTGGCCACCGACTGTGAAGGAAATAATGTCCTATATTTACATTTTGGGGATACCTGGTTTGATTGGACTTTCCTGGGTCGCTACTCTTCCATGTATGCTGCCAGGTGTATCGGAAGAAGAGCATATCCGTTGGTTCCAAACGTTCGAATGTACGCAGAAATGTGTTCGTACACAGAACACAGACACCGGTTTTGACGCGATGGCACTGATTAGCGTATAATTAACCACGTTAGACTTGCTAAGGCACCTAAGCTTATTAAAATGCAAAAACCTGTGTGCGCAGTTTCTTATCACTAGTTATCGGTGACCCGACTGATTTCGTTAGTTCGCTGCTATCAATCTAGTCTGATGCGTACTAGGTAATCGCACTCCGCTGCGCTTGCGATGAAGACCGAAGCGAACGGAGATATTTCAGAAGAACATACCGGCCTGTTTACTGTTATATTAAAAATATTAATGTGCTGCATGACTTGTGCATTGTACTGAGTTTCATCATAGCAAGACTGAATCAGACAGCCCTGTCTCTTATCTCACAGAAAGGGGCTCAGAGAGGCCCGTCCGTTCCAGTCTCGCTATGGCAAACTAACCAGCAAGCACACGGGTAACCCATTGCGCAAGTCCTATTGTTAAACGTAAAGCACACAAAGGAATCTTTTGTTCTCAAAAACGTGCTCTTATTTTGCTTATATCTCGCTCATTTTTCGAGATATTCGTACCAAAAAGTATACAGCTCATCTACAGGCCACAGTCTAGGTTCTGTTCAAATTTGGCGATAATCGAACGAAAACTGACTGCGCTATCGCAGTGCGCAGAAACGGTTGCCAACCCACGTTTTTGCGTTACTCTTGAACATGGAGGACCTCCGCTTCGCTTCGGTCGATTATTTCTACTTGAAATATTAAAAGCGTGATTGCACACAAGTCAGAGTACGCAGAACAAATTCACAACAAAAGCTTACGATTTTTATAAGCGTAGGCTGGCACCTTGTCAATAAGCTTCACAAGCTTTTTGCCAAATTTCGTTAGCCCTTTTTGTTCTTTCTGTTGACGAGTGTTTATAAGGGTATGATTGTGAAGGGTGCGTTCTGGGCACTCTTCGACGTTAACTAGTGGTTCACTGCCTCAAAAAAGAAAGTTCTAATAATCTTTCGTATGAATGCTGCATGCTTCATGTAAGCAAAACCTGGTATAACATGGTTGAGGACGGTTCGAGTTTTTGATAATTATTGTACCCGGTCTGTGACTGAGTACTACACGATGCATTAGTAGCATTACACCATTTTACATGTATACACAATGGGCACAGCTTGGATGTCATTTGTTCGTCTAGGTTACTAGAATTAGTACAGTACATACTTTTGGAATGCAGTGAAGAAGACCTCGCTTGCTCTGCTCCAAGAGGAAAGAGTTGACAAAAACCGGCCATTAATTTGTTGAAGCAAGTGAGCTTCCGCTTGCCTCCAGCAAGAGCCAAGACTGCTGCTAGTATGCTGCTAGACTAAAATATTATTCATTAAATATGCACATATGCCTAACCGAAATTACACGTACGCGTCTTCCTAGCATGCGTGGGGACAGTGGTGCACGGAAACATATATCCATCGATTTTCCGATGTGTAGATCCAAGCAGGCTACTAACAGCAGCAGCCGATCTAACCCGATCATCGGTTGTGTTGCAGGATTTATGGGCTGCATTACTATTACCTTCCTTATTATCGGAGGCGAGTCAGATTAGAGCTGATTCCGCGAATGATACATGCCGTGCTGATATAAGTACACTACTGTGTACTGCCAAATACGTACCTGCTGCATGGGAATACCAGTGCCGTGTCCCAGTCGCTAAAAAAGTGTTATAAATACAACTCACATGGAAGTTTTATCGTCCGCTAGTGCATGACACGTGTTGTCGTGTATAAATTCTGCCTTACGGGTACACAGTAGTACTTTTATTCGAGCTCGCTCTTTTCTTCAAAGGTCGCCGATTTCGATAAGTTAGAATTGTTATCTCTGGTGTTGCATCAACTTGCATGCAATATTCATGCTCGAGCGGGATCTTCTCAGTGAATTCATATCTTTGCACGGTTTCTGTAAACCTTTACGGCCATGATACGGGTGCTTAAGTGGACGGCGATCGCGAACTGGGCTCTGGCTGCTATTACTTAGGAAACCCGTAGCTTTAAGCGCTGACTTTGCAGTAGTCAGATAGTAATGGTTTTCACTAACACCGTTCGTCCGTTCGTTATCACTAAAACGAAACTTTAGCTTTGAAGCCTGCAGAATGCTGTTCTTTTGTGATTATAACGGTAACGCTTTTTTCTTGACCTTCGCTAAAGGCTCCACAATCCAAATGATATGGTTTTGCTTTGCTAAAATACTATCTAATGTAGTTACAATGTACAATTGTGGCATTTGCGATTTTGCTAAGAATAAGCAGATGAGAAGGTGATTTCGCAGCGCATTTTTCGCAGATGTACATACTCACTGCCATTCTTCCAACCCATTCTGCAATATCTTCCTGCTTTACCTCCGAAATGCGGTCATCACTGCCGCCATGGTGTTCACGGCTGAAAGTGCTGCGTCGTGGCCTATATCAAGCGCGATCAAGTCGAATGGCAATACTGGGATGTCATCATATGGCGCTTGCACTTCAACTTTGTGGTTCCTGGTACCGTCAAAATGCTGGGTACCCTCTGTCCCACTATCCTGCTGGGCTTGCTGGGATGGACAACCAATTATGTCGTCGCTGACGACGCCCATTTCCTTACATGCGCGGACTTGTTTCGTGGGGATCAGTGGACCAGCGGTCTGGTAACGTTCAACCTTTCTTTCCTAGTTTCTCAGGAGAATTGACTGGAACGTCCTGAAGACTGCAGGATTGCTAACGAGAATCAAATGCAATGCCAGTCTTTATGGCAATGTGCTGAAGAACAACCAGATGGCTGCCGAGCTGAGTAGTGAGGGACAAGCTCCCAACGGATAAGTTTCTTACCGGAATGACTGTGAGCTGAATGCTGCATTGCAATTGTGTACTGTAAACAAAACCTCGTATAACAAAACCATACGGTTTGGTCGATGTTCAGTGGTGTATATTGTGACGCGTAATTGATTACAGAAATGAAATTTTGCTTGTGGCATGTTGCTGATGTGATGTATACCAAACACCTACCATAAAGAAAATGTATTTGAATCTGTACAAAAACGTACACTTTGAAAGTTGAGTAGCAACATTGACGGCGTTGAGTCATGACAGTATCAGCAGGTCTACTTCATCGGCATCGTCTAATCATAATTTTTTTGTGCTCTCCACTTTGGCGTTGTTTGCATTCATGGGTATGAATTTGGTGTTGCGGAAATGTGCTAGAAGTGGGCAGTTGTTGCGGGGTACCGGCACCCACAAACCCGATGCACACGCTAGAGCTGGAATCAATAGATCAATACACATGTGAGTATGTGGCATTGTGAGTACGTAGGCAACAGCAAAGTTGTTAACTGCTTCCCAACACTTCATTACGTTTTTTGGCAGCGGTGCTCGAGCAGTGTCGGTCATTTGCATTACAGTGTTGTGCAGTACTATGGTTCCATAGCGGCGCAACGTTCCACAAGGGCGCAGCGTTCGTAGGACCTTGTTTTCTCACACGCAGTCCTTTTAATATGAAGACTGCTGACTGCATAACAACAATAACTGCCAACAAGCGCAAAAACGTTCCAAAATTCCGTGCTACAAATTATATATATGTAGAAATCCACTTAGGGCCTTCGACCAACCATTAAAGATTGTACGTGTGCTTCCCACACGAAGGTTTAGCTTTCACTAGCACAAACCACCATGCCTCCGGAAAGAATGATTAACCAGACTAAAGAGAGAAGCTGACAAATAAGTCGGAGACTGCGTTATGAAAACTCGTTTCTCTACTCTGCCCGTAATTTGTGGGCACTTTGTGTTAGGATCGCGGTTTTCATCAGTAGTATTTAAGGAGATACACCTGAACGCTAGCTACAGCATCTACTTAACAAAAACGAAAAAAAACAGCATAGTTTGAACGGCGTCCCTGTAAAACCACTACAAGTCCGCCGATTAGTGTCTATACTAGGTATTAGTTTCTGCTTATCGGGCAGCAGTCGGTCATGCCGGCACCAGTGCTATACTGTACGCAAAGGGGCTGTCATCTGAATCCAAACGTCTTTTTTGTTACCGCTGTCAAATACCGAACTTGGACTGTTTTAGTTGCCACTTTGAATTTTTGATACTTGTAGTAAGTTTGCGTCGTTTTCTTCGTTACCACGACGATAGTTTCCTCTCGGTTTCTTGTCATTAAGGTAGCTATCTGTCCGGCATATGTACACTCTGCAGTTACTGGGTGTTTGATGCGTAAAATACATGATGACTGTATAAATGTGACACCGCCCTAGTATACAGTTGTAACTGACTTGTGCGTTGTTGTAAATCATGTGATGATATATATTGATCGGCAATATCCTTAACTCTATCGGGCAGGTTAAACACGCCTCATTGCATGGGGCTGGCATGTAGATCGAACTTCCAGTTAGTGCACGAGTCAGCACGACCCTACAATGTCGTTGCGTACTAGTAACTTCCTGTTGCTGCCGAGTCATTGTTAAGCTAACAGTCTCTACTCCAACAGCAACATTGCGATTTTAGTCATCTGCAAATAAATTTTATACTTCATCTTCCTGGTTGACGAATTCTGTCAACAAAATCCTTGCATGCTGACTCCGTGATATCATGATTCGAGTACTAATGTGGATCGGGTTGGCGCACTGGATTATGGCTGGACTGCTTATCACACTCAACGCTATCAGTAAGAAGACCACTAATTTATCAAACGTTATCTATGCGTAGCCACTGTCGTAAATATGTTCGTGGTGCTTTGGTTATATAACTTTAAGAACGATGGAGCTCTTTTCTCTAGCTATTCATGCTGTCTATCATTCGTCCACTCCATGGTACACATTCCTCCTCCTTCA